>PVKB01000298.1:616219-868052 GCA_004027205.1 Ctenodactylus gundi | reverse complement strand
AAAAAAAAAAAAAAAAAAAAAAAAAAAAAAAAAAAAAAAAAAAAAAAAAAAAAAAAAAAAAAAAAAAAAAAAAAAAAAAAAAAAAAAAAAAAAAAAAAAAAAAAAAAAAAAAAAAAAAAAAAAAAAAAAAAAAAAAAAAAAAAAAAAAAAAAAAAAAAAAAAAAAAAAAAAAAAAAAAAAAAAAAAAAAAAAAACAAGACCGCAAGATAGGTGGATACAAAAGTTTCTAGATGACTCAAATAGAACCAATCTCAGAATTACAGGTGTGAGAAAAAGACCAGAGGACAGCACAAAAGGTGTAAAATATTTATTCACTAAAGTCATTGGAGAAAATTTCTCAAATCTAAAAAAAAGAAATTAATATTCAATTACAAGAGGCAGATAACCAAACAAATTTGGCCAGAAAAAAAACCTTACTGTGCCACATTATAATAAAAGTTTTGGAAATTCAACACAAAAAGAGAATATTAAAACTAACATAAAACAAGAAAATGACAGGATATAGCAAATGTCTTACAAAATGACTCTCAATGCTAATGATCTTAACTCACAAATCTTGGATTAAAAAACAAAAACCAACCATTTGTTGTCCACAAAAGGCACACTTCACTCACAAAAAAGTACATAGACTGATGGTAAAATGGTAGAAATTAATACTCCATGCTACCAGTGAATTCAGTACCAAGTAGGAGTAGCTATACTATTCTCAGACACAACAGATTTCAAACCAAAACAGATCAGAAGAAACAAGAAAGACATACTTTTATATACTTATAAAAGGAACAATCCAACAGGAAGAGCTCACAATTACAAACATCCCTGCACCCAATGTTGGTGTACCCAATTTCATCAAACAGAAACTCTGGGACATGAAAAGTCAAAGAGACTCAAATACAACCACACTAAGAAACTTTAATACCCCACTGTCACAAATAGACAGGTTGACCAGACCACCCCCCCCCCCCGCAAGAAAAATCAACAAGGAAAGTCAGACCTAAACTACATCAAGAAACAAACAGACTAACAGGTATCTACAGAGTGTTTCATTCAATATCAACAAAATACACCTTTTCCTCAGCAGTACACATGACTTTTTCCAAAATAGAGCATATGTTTAGATGTAAGACATGATTACATAAATACAAAAGAATTGGGGAAAAAAAGAATTGTAATCATCTCCTGTATAGTTTAAATCATAGTGGAATGAAACTAGAAATTAACAGCAAAAGAAACTAAAGAAACTACAACAAATACATGAAGATTAAAATAGTACATTATTAAACATACAATGGATCGCAGGAGAAACCAGGGAAGGAACCAGAAAATTTCCTAAAGTTAAACAGCAATGGACAGCATATCATACCAGAGTCTATGGGACCCAATAAGAGCAGTACTAACAGGGAAGTTTATGGCTATGAATGTAATTATCTAATAAGCACAGCAAGCCTAAATACATAATATAATGATACAGCTTAGAGTTTTAGAGAAACAGAAAGAGCAGTAGGAGAAAGGAACTTATAAGGATCAGAGTGAAAATTAATGAAATTGAAACTAAAAAATTCAGTGAATCAAAAAGTTGGTTCTTTGAAACAATAAATAACATTGATAAACACTCAGCTAAACTCATCAAAAGAAGGAAAGAAAAAATTCATATCAATCACAAATGAAAAAGATAAAATCACAACAGTGCTGAAATCCGGAGGATTATAAGAAATTATTTTGAAAGCTTATGTACTAATAAATTCAAGAACCTAGAAAAAGGATAAATTCCTAGAGATATATCATAATTGAACCAAGAATATATAAAAATCCTGAGTAGAGCAATAATCAATGATGAAACTGAAGTAATAACAAAAATCTCCACCAACAAAGAAAGCCCAAGACCTGATGGATTCACCACAGAATTTTATCATAACTTAAGGGAATAACCAGTGTCAGGGTTTCTCAAACTCTTCCATGAAATTGAAAGAGAAAGAACACTGCTAAACTCCTTCCAGGAAGTTATCATTACTTTGATACCAAAAAAAGATAAAAACCTAACAAAGAAAGAAATAGAGGTCAATTTCCTTAATGAATATAGATGCAGGGGCAGGAGCATAGCTCAGTAATTAAAGCATTTGTTTAGCATGTACAAGGCCCCAGATTCAATTCCCCAGCACCACAGAAAGATTAGCTGGGCATTGTGGTGCATGCTTGCAATCCTAGCCTTTGGAGACTGAGGCAGGAGGATTGCCATCAGTTTGAGGCCAGCCTAGACTACATAGTGATCTCAGGACCAGTCTGGACTACAGAGCAAGAGCTTGTCTCAAAAAAAAAAAAATACAGATAACCAAAGCAAATGTTACAGAAAACCAAGAAACACAAGTATTTCCATCATGACTGATGAGCCTGGGATGAGCACAGTTCTCCAGGTCACTATGTCTCCATACACGGTAAGCCTCTGAAGGAATTCATGCTTTCTCACGGTGCTGAACATAAGCTGTTTTTTTATCTCATTCAGAAAATATTGGAATATGATCCAGCTAAAAGAATTACTCTCAAAGAAGCCTTAAAGCACCTTTTCTTTTACCCACTTAAAAAAAAAAAAACTATGTCGATATGAGATTATAGGGCTCCTTTGGAGAAGTCTCACAGGCTGTATCAGTCTGATTTTTAAATAGCTAAGTTATTTCATATAGCTTTGTAAATTTTTGTATGGCCATGTTTGTTTGGCTAATTTAAGTACATAGCTAAGTAAAGTAAATCTGTAATTATAAAATGATCTATTCAAAATAAAGTTTTCTGCTTAATAAAAAAATACAGATAGAGAGATAGATAGATAGATGATAGATGTGATCATCCTTAACAAGATCCTTGTAAACAGAATGCAACAAACTATTTAAAAAGATCACATACCAATAACAAGTTGGCTCATCCCAGGGATGAAATGATGGTGCAACATATGTAAATTAATAAAGTAATACACCACATAAACAAAAGCAAGGACAAAAATCACATGATTATCTCAACAAACACAGAAAAGTCTTTGGCAAAATTCAACATCCATTCATGATTTAAAAAAAAAAAAGAGCCCTGATGAAAATGAATATAGAAGGACCATCTCAAGCTGATAAAAGCAATTCTTCCTATCATGTAAATGAGAAAAAACTAAAAGCATTTTCAGGAACAAGATAAGGGTGACCACTCTACCATTCCTGTACAACACAGTGCTCAAAACAAAGCCCGACCAGTCACGCAAGAGCACAAAATAAAGGGATTATGCATAGGAAAGGAAAAAGTTAAACTACCCCTGTTTGCAGATGACACCATTCTCCACAGAAAAGAAACTCCACCAGAAGACTCTTAGCAACTCCATTGTAAACCTTAAATTCTGCACTTGTACATATCAATAAAATGGGGAAAAAAATAAATTTTTAAAAAATTTGGTGAAAAAAAATTATAGATGCTTCCCATGTTCATGGATCTGCAATATTAGTACTGTTACAGTGGCACAAGGTTTTGCATCTGAAATGTCCAATGCAGCCTAATGTACTTGTGTATTGTGGAATATCTATGGCTTCCATGGACTGTTCAGTGGTAAGGTCTAGTCAGAAGAGGAGATTACAGGGGCTTGGCCTGTAAGTGACAGGTCACTGGGACATGATCTGGAAGGATATATATGCAAGCTGAGCCCTTCCTTGCTCACTTGGGGTCCTGTCTGCCTTGCCACAAACAGGTTCTCTTCTGATAGACTATTGCTGTTTGCTTCAACCTTTGCAAGCTGTCCATGAATGGATGCAAATTTTCAGAAATGGTGAGATAAAATAAATCTTCCCTCCCTTAAAAAAGAAGACTCTTAGAACTAATAAATAAGTTGAGCCAAGTTGCAGGTTATAAAATCAATACACAAAAATTAATAGCATTCCCATACAGCAACAATGAAAACACTGAGAAAGAGATCAGAAAAAGAATCCCATTCATGGTAGTCTCAAAGAAAAGAAAATAACCAGGAATAAATCTAACTGAAAGTGAAGGATCTCTTTATTAAAAACTACAGTACTCTGAACAAAGAAATTGAAGAGACCATTAAGAGACTGGAAAGACATCCCTTGTTCTTAAGACAGGCAGAACCAATATCATCAAAATGGCCATACTACCAAAACTAATATACATATTCGATGCAATTCCAATTAAGATATCAAAAGCATTTTTCACAGAACTAGAAAAAAGATCCTAAAACTCTATGGAATCAGAAGAGGCACAGAATAGCTAAAACACTTCGAAGTAACAAAACAAAACCAGAAGATATCATCATACTAGCCATCAAGTTTTATTACAAAACAACAAAGATTAAAAGCTACATATTTTCACAAAAAAAGAGCAATGGAACAGAACTGCAGATGCAGATACCCCGCTCCCCCAGCACTCTCAGACCTCTATCTTCAACAAAGGGCCTAAGAACATATATTACAGAAAAGAGGATTTTCAACAAATGGTGTTGAGAGAATTGGTTATCCACATAAAGAAGAATGAAACTAGACTCACATTTTTCACCATGTACCAAAGTCAAATCAAAATGCACCAAAGGGCTAGATATTAAAATGGAAACACCGAACCAGCTAAAAGATAAAATAAACAAAACCCTTGAAGACACAAACACAGGCAAGGACTTTCTTGACAAAACACTTGATGCACAAGAGACAACACCAAGAAGCAACACATGGGAAACATCAAATTACAAGGTTTGTACATAGCAAAGGAAACAATCAACAGAGTGAATAGAGATCCAACAGAGTGGGAAAGTAGAAGTAGAGTAAAACAGTGGTCAGAGGAGCTGGGATGGAGGAAGGAGGAGGTGTCAGCTGAAGATGAATATTCTTTGGAATGTTACATTCTAGGCCTAATGTGCAGCTTGGTCACTGCAGTAGTAACACTGTATGGTACACTTGAAGTCTGCCACCCAGACATGGTGAATATGTTCTCACCACATATACACAAAAGGGACAACTCTGTGCAGTGACAGATGTGTTCATTAACTTGACTGTTATAATTATTTTATACATATCAAACATCACACTGTGTACCTTAATATGTATAATTTTTGTCAATTATACTTTAAAAAGCTCAGAAAAAAGTACAAATCTTCAATTTTCCCAGCCATTTTTTCTAGCTAATCTCTCTTTATCACTTATGTCTCACAGGCAACACAAGCTCCAGGAAGCCCGTCACACTCCCTGTCCAGGCTCATGCACACCTCCTGTTTCTCCTTCCCAAATTCCCTGTGCAGGCCACCATCACTCCATTTCACATAAAATTACACTTACCTGTTTGTGGGTCCATCTTCCCCACATGCAAGGTGTTTTCTACTAGGGGATCACGATGATTCAGAGAGAAACTCTGAAGCAAAGGGTTGGCTTTCATGCATAGGCCATACAGCCAACACAAAGAGGACCAGGGGCCAGGGCTGGTTTCTTTCTTGCCCTTGACCTGCTGAGGGGATGAATGGCCAGCAGCTGCCTGGGTCTCAACTAGATTAAGAGCAGGAATTTCACAAGGCTCTACAGGTTTTGTGTGTCATTCAAAAAACATCAGATTTCTTAAGGACACTAGATCTTTAACCAAGTATACTCTAGAAACTAATAGAAAAGTACAGGCACCCAAGCTCCATACGACATATACAAGTCAGGTAAGCGGTTTGTGTATTTCAATGCCATTCTGGGGTAGGAACCCTAGAGCCCTTGTCAGTCTCTCTCTTTTTTCTCCCAGAGAGAAGATACTTTATTTAAATTAGCACCATTTAAATATTTTAATTTCCTTTAGTAACATAAATAACAAATTCCTTAGAACAGAATTCTTAGGAATAATGTAATTTTAAAAGAAATTACCACAACTCAATAGGCCTGCCTTGTGGATCTCTTTGAAAGGAACAAAAGAGAGCAAGCTAGTGTTTGCTTCAACTTTCTAATCATGATTACTAATTCTATACATTTAGTTAACAGAAAATGAGTTACTATTAGTGTAGTGTTTTCACAGGTCCCAAGCCTCTGATCATACAGTGTCTTGTTGAATCCTTGCTATTATTCTCCTAATCCTTCATCTGTTCAGCCTGCCCAATGCTCAGGCCCAGGCAAACCACTCTCCACTCAAGCCCCCACATTCTGCATAATATCCCTCTCTGGGGTGGGAGTTCCCACTTGAACTATGTGGTCAGGCCAGGGGACCTCTTACCTAGGCTTTCTGGATGGATTAACAAAAAAGATAGGGCACTCAAAGAGAAAAAACATACAAGAAAAGTGTGTGTTGAGGGGAGAGGGTAAAGTCAGACAACTATCTAGACAATTCAGCTGCAAGCATCCTGGCACTATTTTATTTTCCCCTCTGTGGGTCACTGGCCATATGACGTGGTAGGAGCAGAGCTCACAGATGCACCATGTATCTGAAATCTATTCTGTTTGGAAAAACTAAGTGAGTGGGAGTCAAGTCTTCTGCTGCTCAGTGGAAGACGACACGCACCAAGCCAGCCCCCATAAGCTACAGGAAGACCACTGTATCTGGTGATTTTGTTGGAAGGCTTATGGCTCCCTGAAACCAGTGTATCTGGTACTGGGGTCTGGGATGTAATCTAAAGGGAGATCAATTCTACTTGAATTTTAAACTTTATGCTTCCACACTGATAATATTAAAAGGATTTCTTTTATTAGATATAAATGTAAAATATTCTTTGTTGACAATTCATAACTGAAAGACAATTTCATGGAATAAAAACTCTGGTTAGTTAAGATATTGTTTCTCAAACTAGGACAACTAGGACATGTGACTCCTTGGGGCTCTACAAATGATCATGCATTTTCATGGGTCAGTAAGAATTTATTTTCCCTTTCAAAGAGGTATCTACCTTACTCCAGATTTGGAGACACAGCCTGAAAGTTCCTGTCCTCCTAGGCTCTCTTATTCTTGTCACTGTCCACAGCTATGCCAGGGACAAGTCATTAGGAATGCACATGGCATATACGCGCAAAGACAGTTTACCCAATGTACAAATATAACAAAGGACTGTGCTACAGTCCCTCTCCTTTGATTTCCAGTTAAAGCCAGTGTCCTCTTACCTGAACCAGAAACTACCAAATCAGCCAAAACTTCATTGTATATCATTGCTATGATGAGGTATGTCATCTGCTCCAAGCCCTTTGAGCAGACAGTGCTACTCTAAATTATCTCCCTCTTCTTTGTTTCAGGAAGAGCTCAACAGACAAAACTTTTAAAACAGCAACCCCATACCCAAATGTCAGGGAGGCCATAAGGTGAAACCATGTCACTATTTGTGAGACACCCAGAACCCAGGTGGGGAACAGGTCTTTCAAAAAGGTTTTTTTTTTTTTTCAAATATTCCTATTCCTGAGTGGTGAGGGGAGGTGGGGTGCATGTGCACACGTGCACATTTCACATGGGTGCATTCACATATTGTGTATATATTTTAACACGAGCCAATCTTATACCAGACTCCTCCAAATGCCTCCTAATCACTCCATCTCTCACAGACACGTTTATTTTGGAAAATCCACAGCCCCTGATAGACTCAGTGCCAATGAAGGCTTTGCACACGGCTATGCAGGGTTGAGGATTGCTCCCCTAACTTAAGGAGGTCTATCAGGATTTCTGTTGGGATAATAAGTCATAGTCTTTGAACTGACACTCTGTTGAAGGTAAAGATGGCAAAATAAACCCAGTTTGCCATGGTAGAATAATAAATACATAGTAGAAACCAATTAAATACTATTTTTAGGCAAATTTCAAGTATGCTGGGGATGAAATCATGTTCTCAGAAATAGTAAAGACATCAAGAATAAAATGTCACAGTTTCTCTTTACAGTTTCTCTTTAAGGATTCCAGTCCCTTTTACTGTGTGTGTGTGTGTGCGTGTGTGTCTGTGTGTGTGTCTGTGTGTGTGTCTGTGCTGTTTACTTCTCTTATGCTTGATAATTTTTTTTCCTCTCAAGAAGGAGTAAACTACTGTTTAAATTAGCAGACGAGTGATTTCTTCAAGAGCAAAGTAAGGCCTTGGAGGCTTTGTTGTTAGAGGAGAAAGCTTTTGAGGGGTCTGTACCATGCAGGGTGACTGGACACTTCTGTTCCATTCACTTGAGCTCAAGGAAGAGAGAGGGTGGAGGCATATAGCAAGTAATTCAGGTTACAAGCATAATATCTCATACCAAAAACGTTTGTTATTGGCTCTCCGGGCAACAGTCATGCAACCCCTAGGAATTTAGAAATGAAGAAAATAATCCTGAAAAGTAAGTCATGAAATCCACATAGAATGATTCAGAATGTAGGTCTCATAGTTAACAGAGAGAGACGGAAGTTTCAGGCTGGACTTAAGGGATCGTGAGCACGGAGGCTGATCAGCAGTGGCACAGAACAGAGGGGACCTTGAGAGGCAAGGTTGAGCCAGCATTGGGTGTAACCCAATTTCTCCCAGTAATCTCTCTGTCCTGCTATGCCCAGCTAGACCCACCAGCAGAATGAATCTACAGAATACACCCCTCAGGGAACTCACGAGTCCTGCTGATAAGATCCAAGCTTCTGTTTCTGGTGCTTGTCTCTCTCCCTGGGTTGTTCTGTTCCTGCTGCAGTTTGTCTGGCCGAAGTCCCCAGTGGACTTTTTGCAGGTCTGAATGATGTCTCTTCTGGTCATTTTTTCTTTGAGCATAATTGGGGACTGGAAGCCCAATATGGATGGAGGGGCAGTCTGTGGACACGACACAAAAGAGCAGGGGATGCAGAGTTACTAAGCATCAGAATTTCTTTGTAATAGCCAACAGTTACAAAGAGATGGAGCCACGGAAGCAACATGAAAGATTAGGAGTGCCTGGATGGGGCCTACGGGTCAAGGCATGGGTTTGACAGAATTCTATTTCTGAACCAACTCAGAAGCTTCTAAAAGGCACATCCTCAGTGTCACAGAGTTCTGCTAGAATGAGCAGCACTCCCTTCTCTACTCTTGTTTGTCCTCAGCATGATGACTAGGTATAGCTTTGACTACTTACCAGCAACATATTTTACCAGAAAAGGATGTGACCAAGGGTTTCTCAAAGCTGATCTTGTAAACTTTAATTTTCAAGAACTGGAGTTACTAAGAACCTTAATTCAGAATTCCGTCAAGAAGCCCAATTGCTATGTAACCCCGGATGACACATAAATCCCACAACAGCTGTGCACATGGAGGCAACTGCAATCCCTTGTTTTCAAGAAACACAGTCCATTACTACTAACATCAGTACTGTCCTGAGATAGTCTACAATTTGTTAAATAAATAATTATTAGACACTAACCACAATTTTAGATTTACAGAATTGAACACTCAGTATAGAGTTCCTTCCTACCCCTATAACTACCCCATGCCAATTCCCTTTCCACTCTCACATGTTCCCTTTTATTAACATCTTGGATCAGTGTGGTACATTTGTTAAATTAGTGAACAAATATGGATACATTATCATTAACTGTAGTCTATAGACTACATTAAATTTCACTGTTCTTATGTAGATATTTCCATGGATTTTGACAAATGCATAATGGATACATTTACCGTTACCATATCATAGAAGTCTACTTCTCTGAAAATCCTGTTTCACCTGTCATTCCTTCCCTCTGATTTTGTTTTTTAAATCTTTGTAATTTAGCCCTTTCCAAAATGTCACTTGGAATCACATAGTATATAGACTTTTAATACTGGCCCCTTCAATTAACAATATGCATTTAAGTTTTGTACATGTTTTTCATAGTTTGATAGCTCATTTGTTTTTCACACATACACATACACATACATACATACACACACATATGGGATGCATGTTTACATTGGACTTGAGTATTTTGTGCATATATATATATATATATATATATATATATATATATATTACATCAAAATTACAAACTCTTCTCCTGCCCCTTCTTGACCCTTCTAATGCCTCCTATCACCCCTCTTTTGTTCTATAAAATGACTGTGTTCTAGATTTCTCATATGAGTGGAACCACTCAATATTTAACCATCTGCATTTGACTCACTTCACTGGCATGATGGTCTCAAATTGCATCCATTTGCCTACAAAAGCCTCAAAACTATCTGCTTTATAGAAGAGTGGTAGTCCATTGTGTATATATATCACAATTTTTAATCTATTGGTCTACTGACCAATATCTATTGGTATTTTGGTATCTTCTACATTTTGGCTATTGCTAGTTGTGCTGCTATGAACATGAGTATACATGTATCTCTGTTATATGTTGCTTTTAACTCTTTTGGAAAGATTCCCAGAAGAGGTATCACTGGATCGAATGGAATATTTATATTCAGCCTTTTCAAGAATTTCCATACTGCCCTCTATAGTGGCTGTACCAGTTTATAGTCCCACCATTAGTGTAAAAAATTTCCTCTTTCCCCCACACCCTCACCAGCACTGATTGCTGTTTAAGTCTTGTATATGCCATTCTCTCTGGGGTTAGATGATGCCTTAGTGATGTTTTGATTTGTATTTCTCTAATGGCTAATGATGAGGATGCAGAGACAAATTCAAGTATCCTCAGCTACCCGATCTTTGATAAAGGAGCCAAAAGCATACACTGGAAAAAAGATAGTTTCTTTAACAAATGGTGCTCGGAGAACTGGTCATCCACATGTAGAAGAATGAATCTAGACACGTATCTGTCACTGTGCACCAAAATCAAGTCAAAATAGATCAAAGACCTAGATATTAAAACTGAAACACAAGAAAACAATCAACAGAGTGATTTTTCCCACATAATGGGAAAAACATTCTCCAGCTACTGCTCAGACACAGGACTATTATCAAGAATACACACAGAAGTGAAAAAAATTAGGTCTTCCAAAATAAAGGACCCAATTAAAAATAAAAATCTGAAATAAACAGTTCTCAGAAAAAGTCCTAATAGCCAATAAATACATGAAAAAATATTCAACATCTTTAGCCATCAGAGAAATGCAAGTTAAAACAACACTGAGGTTCCATCTAACATCAGTTAAAAAATGGCTGCTATTAAGAACTCAAAAAACAACAAATGCTGGTGAGGCTGTGGGGAAAAAGGAACCCTCCTACATTGCTGGTGGGACTATAACTTGGTACAACCACTATGGAAAGTAGTGGAGATTCACAAAAAAAAAAAAAGAAAAAAAAGAAAAGAAAATCAATATTCTATTTGACCCAGCCATACCTCTTCTGGGTATCTTCCCAAGAGTTAAAGCCATCATACAATAGTGATACACGCATACCCATGTTTATAGCAACACAATTTACAATAGCCAAATCTTGGAAGAAACCAATGTGTCCAAGTACAGATGACTGGGTAAAGGAGATGTGGCATATTTACACCATGGAATACTATATCTTATGGTTCTCTAATATGAGAACCATAAAAAATTAAGAGATCTGGGAAGAATCTAAGAAGATGTACTTTTTGGAGAGGAAAAGGGAAAGGGAAAATGGTGGAGTGAGAGGGTGGGACAGGAAAAGGGATGTGATATGCAAATAACAATAAAAATTTTTTTATAACTGAAACACTGAATTTATGAAAGGCAAAAATCTAAAAGATATAGGCATAGGCAAGGACTTTCTTAATAAGACAACCAATGCAAAAGAGATATCCCCCAGAATCAACAAATGGGATTATATAAAATTAAAAAGCTTCTGCACAGCAAAGGAAATTATCAACAGAGTGAAGACAGAACCAACAAAATGGGAAAAATTTTTCACCTACCTCAGGTAGAAGGCTGATAACTAGAATATACAAGAAACTGAAGAAAAACAGACCCTTCACATTCAAAGACCCAATTAAAAAATGGGCAACAAAAATGCATGGGCAGTTCTCAGATAAAGAAGCTCAAATGGCCAGTAAATACATGAAGAGATGTTTAGCTCATTTATATTTCATTGTACAGATGTGGCACAGTTCGTTTATTCACTCTTCTACTGAAAGGCATCTTAGTGGTTCCCAGTTTTTGATGATTTCAGATAAAGTAGCTATACAGATTCAGATGTAGACTTCCAGGTAGGTAAAAATTTCAACACAACTGGGTAAATTCTAGATGAATGGTTGCTGGTTCATGTGGCATGACTACACTTAGTCTTACAAGAGGGCTGAATTCTAGCCACCAGATCACCAGGGAAACAGACTTACAAGAAAAGCCATTATGTCATTTCAAAGTCATTGTACCATTTCCAATCTTCAAGCAATGAAAGAAATTCCCACCGTTCTGCATCCTCAATATCATTCAGTACTGTTGGGATTGCTTGCTGGATTTGGACTTGAGCCATTTTAACGAGCATGTAGTGTTTTTGTTTCAATTTGAAGTTCCCTGATGACATGTAATGTTGAGCATTTTTGTGTGCTTACTTACCATCTGTGTATCTTCTGTGGTGAGGTGTCTGTTCATTAGAAGCATTTTAAAAATGAGTTGTTTTCTTATAGAATTGAATTTTAGGGTTTCTTTATATAGTTTTGGGATTCAAGTCCTTTACCAGATAAAGCTTCTTCAAATATTTTTTCCTACTCTATGGCTTTTCCTTTCACTGGCTTTATAGTGTCTTTTACAAAGGAGAAATATTTAATTTTAATAGAGCCTAACTTTACAATTTATTTTTCTTTCATGCATTGTGCTTTTGGTATGGTATCTGAAAACTTAAGCCAAACCTAAGGTTATTCAGATTTTCTCCTATGTTGTCTTCTAGAAATTTTATAGTTTTGCATTCGAAGTTTAGAATCCACTTGAGATTTATATTGTTGGTACAAACAGAATTAAGGAACCTCTTTAGCATGAGGTTTTATGATTATCTGGAAACAGGTTAGACTGTGTTTACTACTACTATTATATGCTATAGCAGTAAGTGTAAGAGGCTTCTATTTTCTCTGGTATCTTCTGTTATTTTTAAGTTTCATTAGAAACTTCTCAAATAAGAGTCTGAGTTTTGCAGTTCTTTCAACTGTAATCTACTTTGCTATACTGAAGGCTTGTAGAAGTGTTACTAAATGCAGGAGAGAGGGAACCATTACATAGTTCGATGATTATATCTCAGTCTTTTAACAAGCCTATCTTATGGGCTGAGACCTTTAGAAGGGCTTTTTCCTCACTTAGTTGAAACAGGAAGGCTAGAGGGAGCTGGAGTTGAGTAATTTCCATGAAGTTGGATTAGGCTCTAGTAAAGGTTTTCCCCTTGCTAGGTAAATTTGTGATATGGATGCTTCTCTGGGCATATGTCAAATAGCTACTTTTCTCCTCCTCTTGGACAAACATGAGATTATTTTCCACTGATGTTATTGTCACTGAGAGGACTGGGTAGGGCTTCTGGAGGTAAAATTCCTAGGAGTGTGAGTACCCCTCAGAAAGGGCCTCTAGGAGTTTTTAATTCTGAACCAGCTCACTCAGCCTTCAGCAATATGTTGTTTGCCATGCACTTACTGGTTCTAGCACCTTCTGTTGTTTCAGATAAGCTGGTCTGTATTCTCTATAGTTGCCTGTCTTGCCAGTTATTGGGGTTTTACTCCTGTGGCCTTAATTCTCTAGTATATCTAAGAAAACTAACTGATTTTCAATTAGTTTGGCTTTTTTGTGGTGGGATTGATTATTTTGAAGCTCTTAACATGCCAAAGTACAAACTAGAAATCTTGGTGGTCATTTTTAACTACTACTACTTTACTACTGCTCGATTCTTTATAAATTTCTAGCAGTTAAGCTTCAGGTTGGACCTCATCTGTTTCTCACAGATTAGCTGGTTAATTCAACAATAGTGTCAGAATGATTAGCCCTTTCTTTCTCTCTTCCTTCTTCAGTATAATGTGATTTCCCTTCCCACTTGTGTGTGTGTGTGTGTGTGTGTGTGCACACGCACACATGTGAACTGGGTATCAATCTTAGGGCCTTGTGCATGCCAAGCAGGCACTCTGCCACTGGGCTTCACTCTCAGCAAACTGTAATTCTAGGTAAGCCGAGGACACTAGCACTTGGAGATGAGTACCTCTACGGGTTTAGCATACTTTAGTTTTCCAGTGTCGAGTTTCTATTCTCTACCCTTGAAGTCAGAAATGGAAAAGAGATACAGAAAGCACACCAGAAAGACCTCTACACGAGGTGGCTGCTCTGATTTGTTTACTTGCTCTGTGGCGATAGGCACCCTGCCGTTCTGGGTAATGTGTCCTCATCTGTAACATAGGAACCAACATCTCGTCTCTGCTGTTTTGGCAGGGTTTTTGAGAAGATAGAATGAGATCATGTATGGGAACATGATTATAAAAATGATAATTAAGTGTTTATTAAAGAACACAGAGGAGATGGCTGTCAGCGATATATTTTGCTTTCTTCTTCAGATCTAACTTGTTCCATCTTTATTGGTTCTTATCATTTTGAGAACAGAAAGAACATGATGTCTAAGATGAAACAATGAACAGCCTGAACAGAGGATGACCGTAACCCTGCAGGGGGCAGATACCTTATCTGAAGCCGCTCTGGGCAGCTCCCTATAATAATCTGACTCTGCAGTCCACCAAGACAGTTCCAGACTCTCTGTGTCTCAGCACTGCCTAAATACTTTTTCTAGGGTCTTTCTGGTTACCTAATGTAATTGATGTAATCCATAATGCCACTACTTTCTGATTGGGTGGTACTAAGCCACTATTATGTGAAATGTTCTAATAACTACATTATGCAGCATAACTAGGAAGAGAGAAGAAAAAAGAGAAAAGCAAATAAGCAAGAAGAGAAAAAGAGTACCAAGCAAGAAAGCAGATGTGGGAACACAGAGACAGAGATAAAGAATGACTTCTTTTCTTGGCCTTGAACTTTGCTGGAACTGTATAAAGTCTAAATGGACTTCCTGCACTCGTTACTTTTCTCTCCAGGCTCGCTGAATCTGAACTTGCATCCTTGAACCCTGGCCCCAGCAGGCCTGATACCTGGTACAATCGGCAGTTCCTGACCCAGGACTCAGATCTGACAATCATAATCATCAGAGCATGACTAGTCAGTGAACTGTGGGGACAAGCTTGTCCCTCTCAAATCCGAGCCCTCCTTCCTGGCTCTGCCAAACTCCTCACTGTGAGCATCTTGTACTCTCCTGGGAACTTTTCACTTCATTCCTACTGACCCATCAAAAGCCACAGAGTTGCCTGAAACAGTCTGCAGCTAGCCAGCTCCAAATGGGCAGCAAGATCTGTGCTTCCTTCCAAACGGGGCTGCGATAATGAAGAGGCAGCAGCCCATCTGGCTGCCTCTTCTCAAGCCCCACAACTACTGACTTGTAGAGTACAGTTACTCCTCAACTAGCGATGGGTTACAATATATAATCCCAACAAAAATGAAAATATCACAAGTTGAAAATGCATTTAATACACCTAATCTTCTGGGCATTTTATCTTAGCAACATAGCACATCAGAAAGCATTAGTGATCACCTGGCCGACAGGAAGCTGGGACTCATTGGAGCTGGCCAGGATCATGAGAGAATATTTATGACACATTGCTAGTGCAGGAAAAACCAAAATTCAAAATTTGAAGCCTGATTTCTGCTAAATGTCTCTGTGCTTGTGTCGAATCATTGTTAAGGCAGGGTCCACCTGTACAGGAGACTTAAGGCTTCCAAATCAGCAATTCTGAACCAATAAAATACTCCCTTTAGTGCCCTCTTACACAGGTTTTCACCAATCCGTTCTTTTCAGAACCTATTAAATGCTGATAATTGGCATCAGTCACATGTTGAAGAGCTAGTCAAGTTAAGTGAGCTCATAGTAGGGAAGCCATGCTCTAATCTACATAGGTACAATGTTAGTTTTCTACATGACACAGAGAAGGCTGGCTAGTGGTGAGTCACAGAAATGGACGGGCTGTTCAGTTTCTAGCTAGAAGTGCTGATATAATGATCAACGCCCAAGGAATTCTCAGACGCTCCTGGCATTTGTGTCACATTCTCAAAGTGCCTTTACCTTGATCTAGATACCTCTTCCTGTAGTTGGTGGAGTCCAGCTTTCCAACACCAGCCTTCCCCTCTTTCACCTTCATGGCTGTAAAGATGAACACAGACTCAAAATGTATGCAACAAAAATGGCAGGACTTAAAGGAAACGTTGTCAAAGCTGTACTCCTAATTCATGTGATAAAATATGAATAAAGGAAAAATCTCATAAATATGTCTTTGAAATATAAATTTCCAACAAACATAGGAATGTATATCTCTTTCAAGTGTAAAGGGAACATTTACCAAAAAATAGTACACAGAGGATATCACAAAAAGCCTCAGTAAATTTATCAAGTTTCTACGAGTGTATGAGAGTGTGTATTCACTAAAAATAATTTGTAATTAATGGGTTTAATAGGTAGTGTATTTTTTTCTTAAGTGAGTTAATACAATTTTTTCTCTTTCCATTTTAATACACTTAATGTCTGAGTGAAATGTATTTGTAATATGGTGGCAGATTTAATTTTATGTAATTAAATTATTTTGTGATTAATGGAGTATTGAAAAATGACTGTTCACTAATTGTTAGAATTTTCCTACTGATCTGGAGGTAGATATTGAACATCCCTTTCATTTTAGAGGAAAAATAACTTTTGGAGGGTGGGGTTTACTGGGAATTGAAACTAGAGCCTTCACATCGAGCCTGCTCTTTTCTTTTCTTTCTTTTTCTTCTCTCTCTCTCCCTTTCTCTCTTCCTTCCTTCCTTCCTTTCTTTTCATTTTGATATGGGTTTGAGACAGGATCTTGCTAAGTCACTAAGTTGCCCAAGCTAGGCTCAAACTTCTGGTCCTCCTGCCTCAATCTTCCAGAGTGTTGAGGATTACAGATGTGAACCACCAGACACTCAAATGGAAAAACCACCTTACAAAAAACATTTTTAGGGGCAGAAGGAATAGCTTAGCTGTTAAAGCACTTGCCTAGCAAGCTCAAGGCCCTGAGTTTGACTCTCTAACACCAGATAAACCAGGCATGATGGTGTATGCTGTAATCCCAGCACTCAGGAGGCTGAGGCAGGAGGATTGCTGTGAGTCCAAGACCAGTCTGGGCCACATAGTGAGTTCAGGACTGGCCGGGGATACAAAGCGACACTCTGTCTCAAAAATAAACAAAATAAAATAATTTTGAAAAGAAAGAAATACAGACTGACTGAAAGAAAGCAAGCAAGGAAGAAAGCAGGAAGAAAAGATGTGTTCCATTTTCCTTGCTAGGATGCTGTTAACCAAAATTCATTAACTATGTAATATTCATCATATGATTTCATGTTATTATTTTCATCCTTCTCTCTACTATTTATCAGATACTGTTTCCCATAAAGTATACTCATTAAAATAAATAAATTACATTGCTCCATTGCAAACTATAAGAAAAGCAAAGAATGAAAGAAAGAAAGAAAGAAAGGAAGAAAGCAAAGGGGAAGGTAGGAGGAAAGATAGAAAGAGAAATAAATAAATGTAATAACTATTCAACTAAAAAACACAAGTGACAAAAGAATGAGATAAAACCCAGAGAAAGTAAAAGAATGTAAAAATTAAAGCAGAAAACAATGAAATAGAAAATAAACTGGACGTAGTGGAACACGCATGTAATTCCAACACTCTGTGAGACTGAGGCAAGAGAATCCCAATTTTGAGCCCAACCTGGACAACTTAACAATTTAGCAGGACCCTATTAAAAAAAAAAAAAAACTGTGTATGCATGGCAGGGGGTGGGGGCTGGGATGTAGCTAGGTGCGAAGACACAGTACCACAAAAAAAGACAAAGAAATAGGAAGCAGTTAAGCGTGACTATGATGAAGTCCAAAGCTAAATATCTGAAAAGATTATTTAAAATGCAAGACTAATCAAGAAGAAAAGAAACTACATACAAATAAAACAACAGTAGGAACAGGAAAGAACATATCTTTAAAAAAGTAATTAAAAATTACAAGAGAATGACATAAAAAACTTTGTGAAAATAAATTTTGATTGAACAGTTCCTACCATTAATATTTGCCAGGCATTATTTCAAGTGCCTTGCATATATGGCTTAACTGAATCTCCTCAACAATGCCATGAAATAAACAACCCTATTAGTACTTCTATTTGTTTTTTACAGTGGTAGGAATAGAACCCAGGGCCTCATGCATGCTGAGCAAGTGCTCTACCACACAGCTACATCTCCGGCCCTATTACTCCCAATTCAAAATGAGAAACTGGGGCACAAAGCTAAAATGACTATTAAAATAGAGAAACAGAGACTCAAACTCAAACACTCTGTTTCTGGAACTTACTTCTAAGCCATAAGCTAATAAAAAGATACCTTGCCATAAAAATAATAAAAATGCCTAAATTGATTTAAAAAGAATTAGAAAACCTAAACTACAGGTACAAAAAGGCCACCATTAAGTTTCAGCAAATATCCCAATAAAGGGCTCTGCTGGACCCAGAGAAGAGGCGTCAAGATTTGGCCACTGCAGCCCATTCTAGGGATGGGAAGCTGAGCTAAAGAGTGGTGATCTGAGTGGTGAAGTGGGTCAGACACAGAATATTAAATATGTTACATATAGCATGGTTCCTCTTATTTGGGAAACTTGGAATACAGGCATTCTAAAGAACCAAATGGGTGTGATAAGTGGGAGTTAGGGGGAATTGGGAGGGTGTAGGAGGGCCAAAATTAGGAAGGGATTGTAAGGATGATGTGACATATATGTGCACAAAAATGCATTGCAAGCATTGTGTATCACATATATATTAATAAAAATGGTGGAGACGAAAACAGAAAGGCCACCATTTTTTTCTACTTTTGTTTTGCTTGAATTTTTTTTTTTTTACAGTGAAAAGGAAATGGGGTTGAGGCCATAGTTCAGAGGTAGGGCACTTGTCTAGTATGCATGAGGCCTTGGGTTCAATCCTCAGCACCATAAAATAAATAAATAAATAAATAAATACCAAGAGCAGATAATTTTTCAAAAGCTTTATCTGAACCTTCAAAGATTAGGTAGCCTCTAGTTTTGCAGAATAGTTCTCAAAAATAGAAAAAGAAGAAATCCAAAGCAGTAGGCACCTCAAAAGATCGGAAAGCTGGTTGAAAATCTCCCTGAGGACTGCATAAAATCCTCAGATCTCCTATCTAGGCTCCAGTCTTCCAGAATGTCCTTCCAATCTTCTCTGTAAAATGATTAAATGCAGAGACACTGAGTTTTAGGGTCTGGACCTGGAAGGTCTTCCAAAGGCCTCAGGTATTTGGATGTAGTGGGATACCTGTGGAAGCATATGCTTTTGGAAGGTGAGTCCTGGCTGGAAGGGGGCAAAACTCAGGATTTGACCTGGAGGGACTGTGCCAACTTGTTGAGTGGGAGGCACCTAGGACAGAGCTTTCAGGTGTGTTATTGTTTTGTGGGCCAGGAAATAAGGAAGGGGCACCCACCCTGGGTGTGGCCAGCTGGAGGGGCAGCTTGAGCTAAGTAAAGGAAGGAAGAAGAAATATTGTTAGAGCTTCTACCCGCAAAGGCTCAGGCCTTGCCTTGGTCTTCAGACATCCACTATCACCTACTTCCTTGGCTTTCTTCCTGCCACACTATGAAGAGTTTTTCTCCAGCTAGGCTTCTGCCATTTGCTTCCACTGTTGCTGGCCAGCTATGAGTGACTGTGTTAGATCTTCTGAAACTGTGAGTTAAAATAAATCTTGTCTTCCTTAAGTTGTGAGTGTTGGGTATTTTGTCCCAGCCACAAACAAGTAACTAAGATTAACAGCTGAAGCAAAACAAAACAAAACAAAACAAAAAAACAAACAAACAAAACCCATAATTTCACTGAAGGAAACAGACACAAATAAAAACAGTCAATCCTTCAGTCTTCTGCCTACTTAGTGCCTAGGAAACTAATGAAAATTAAACCCACAGGCAGGAGGTAGGAGGCCTTACACATGCTACATTTTGAGGACTTCAAAAAAAAAAAAAATGGCAAGGGCTTCATTCAATCCAGCAGTCAAGTCCAGCCCATCCACATGGACTTGGCAGCACCATGCAAATGGGCAGAAAGAACTCTCCAGAATGACAGAGACCAAAGCAAAAAGATAAAGACAGGCATATGCATACAGCATAGATAAATTACATGATTCCCATTTCTAGGGAAACAAGACATATATGTATCCATGACAAAACGAAAGGAAGAAAGCCATTAAATTGAAAGTTTAAAAGAATAAGAAAGAGCTCTTAAAAATACATTAGAAGAAGCATTCTCAGGAAAAAGGCTGGAACATAATGATGAAGGAAACACAAAAAGATATTTTGCAATATAGTGAGCTATGACAAGGAAGTCAGGATCAATCCAGGAGGCCCAAATACCATAAGTTACAGAAGTTCCCATAAGAGAGATCAGAAAAAATAGTGTGTAGGAAATTATCAAGGAAAGAGCCTGAGAACATTTTTAAGAACTGAAGGATCTGAATTTCCTTATTAAAAAGGTCTGCTTTAAATAGCCCAGAAAAATAATATTTTAAAAAACACTATTCCAAGTCACACCACCATGAAGTACTAAAACATCATGGGTAGAGACAGAAGAAAATAAGTCACCTACAAAGAATAAAACATAAGAATTAGCATTGTTTCACTAGCTATTGGGAAAACTGAAAGACAATGGAATCAGGCCTCCAAAGTGAGAAAAAAATTATTCCTAACCTATGAACCAAATGTGCAGGTAAAATAAGGGTATTTTCAGACAAAAAAGTCTCAAATATTTACCTCTGGTACACTTTTTCTAAGGATGCAATTAAAGAAAGAACTCCAGCAAGATGAGAGAACACAAAGAAACGAATGCAGAACCTGGGGAAAGAGCTTCGCTGTGCAGAACTGGCAAAGGGAAGCGCTCCGAGGGGAGCTGCGGAGCAGCCCAGAGAGCGAGGAAGGCTCCTCACTGCAGGCTCTGGACAAGGAAAAATTGGATCTGAAAAATGGTCTTGATGCATTGATTGATGTACTTGAGAGGATATGACAAATCCATCAAGAATCAAGGAAAGAAAAAAATAATCAAGGAAACAAAAAAAATAATCAGGGAAAGAAAAGTAAACATGGTACCCTATATTCTACTATGAGCAATATTAAATAAGCATTATCAAAAATTGCAACATTAGCAGGTCTGGTATCAACCAATATGACTGGCATGGCTTATCTTCATGGCTAGTGCTTATTCTTGGTGGTCCTCTAATGGCTCTGATTGATCAATGTTGATGCTATATTGGTCTTAAATATTTTGAATGCCTCCACTATTGAAGGATGGGGAGATGAGGGCTAAAGACATATGTGAAGAATGCTCCAAGCTATCACCTAATATCTATCTTTCCTGCTCTGATTTGATTCGGAGCAACATTGTAGCCAACTAAATATAATCACTTCTCCCACATGCCCTACAGCTATTTCTGGCTAAAGAGACTGAAGAAAGAACCAGGGGAATGAGAATCCTTCCTCGATAAAGCCTCCCTCCACAAAAGAAAATCCCTTTTGTTTTTCTTTCTTCTTCCTGCCTAGAAAGCACGTACAGATTTAGCAAATAAAAATACAGCTTTCAAAGTTGAATTTGATTTTCAGATATGTAATTTTTGTACAAGTTGTGTCCCATGCAATTAGGGGGACATATTTATAACAAAATCTCTTTTTGTTATGTGAAACTCAAATTTAACAACCGTATCCCTGGAGCATAGATTTCATGCCTAGAAGTACAGCAGTCTTCCTGTTGTCATAAGGATGGGGGCCACATGCTAACCAGGACACAAGGAGGAGGAGGAGCCTGGTTCCTTCCAGTCTTCATGCTACCAGCAGTGTGGGCTATATCTGAGTGTATATAGAACTATTACTTACACCCCTTACTTATTTCAGTTACTATAATTAGCTTGTTACTCAATCACTCTTGGGTCATACAACAAAGGACTCTGGGAAAGCCAATTTTAATAGGGCAACTGTGACTGCATTTTGTCAGGAAGAGGAGGAAAAGGAAGAATGTGTGTTGGGCGGCCATCTAGAAGTGTTTGCTACACCACTCAACATCCATTCCCTTCTCTTTTTGCCTGTTTATAGACATTCGTTTGTTGTTGTTGTTTGCTTGTTGCTAAAAAAAAAAATTGCTCATGATTGTCTTTGGGAAGTGGAGCCATGGGATATGGGGGAATCCAGAATGTGTCTCATTTTTTTTTAATCATAAGCTCTGAAATGTCCCCCCAAAGCCTCATGTATTTGTATGTTATAAAATACTGACGGAACCGTGTGCTGTTAATAGATTGGGCCTACGTTGGAAGGGGAAAAACACTGGGACTTGACCCAAAAGGGACAGATTACTGGGACAGGACCTGGAAGGGTAACTCCACCCCCCTTCCTCCCTCACTTGGCTGGCTGGCTGCCATTCTATAAATAACTTCTGTCTGACCAGCCTCCACCATGTGCTTCCACCGTTGCAGGCTGCCCATAACTGGACTGTGTAAAACCTTCTAAAACTGTGAGCTAAGATAAATCCTTTCTTCCTTAAGTTGTGGATTTCATGTATTTTGTGCCAGTGACAAATTAGTAACTAAAAAAGCTCTTCCCTGTGTTATTTTTAAAGAATGGTTAATATTATTTTAAATATTTTAAAATAAATAATATGACACATGTGTTCCCACTTTAACTGATAATTGCATATCTGAAAATGCAGGGTTAAGTTTGTTCCAATTGTGTTTTAAATATTTAGCAGAAGTATATAAAAAAGAAACTTGTCAAATAATGATCCTCAAATTTAAGTGAAGTCTGTTAAAATACACATCGCTGGGCCCTACATCCAGAGTTTTGGATTTAGTATATCTAAGATGAAGCCTGGGAATCTGTATTTCCATGGAGAATTTCCCACTTTATGCTGTGGCTGCTAGTTCAGGAACTACAATTCAAAAACTGCTGTCTTAAGGAAATAACTCTCAACTTACAGTTTCTGTTAAGTTGGACTAGTTGATAGATTTTTTTAAAGCTGATCTCTCTTCTTCATCCAGCACAGTATGAAGAATACAGAGCAGCTTAGTAACAGATCCCCTTTCCCATATTGAAATAACTTTAAATGATTTAGAAGGGGGGGACAGTGCTCCACCTCTTCCCTCATGCAGGGAAGGTCATATGATACTTTATGGCCAATAAGCATGCCTCCATCTCCAACCACAGAGATTCTATGTCCAAAACTAAACTAGTTAGAATTCTTCTCAGGACATTTCTTCTGGATCCATCCCAAAACACCGCTCACTCTGGCACTGCTAAGCTCATAAGCTTGGGCGCTACTGTTGTGCCTGTCACATGGAGGGTAGTGAGAGAGACAGAGACAGACAGAGAGAGACCGAGAGAGAGAGACAGAGAGAGACCGAGAGAGATACACACACACACACACACACACACACAGAGAGAGAGAGAGAGAGAGAGAGAGAGAGAGAGAGAGAGAGAGAGAGAGATGTGATCACACAGTGATTCCCTGAATAGTAATTGTGAACTGGCCTTCTCAGTAGCATTGAGCTGTTAAATTTACTTTGTTTTTTCTCATGTTTGAATTGATTTTGGATGTATGAAATCAACAGTTTCTGACTAATACAAATGAAAGAGAGTTTCCTAGCATTTTTTAAATATTTTTTTCATATTAGAGCGACTATGATTCTCAATTTGGAAAACAAACAAAAATGAATATAAAACAATCACACAAGTACAAATGCCACAAAAATTATGATGCATGAATATGCAATGTAGGTAACATGCAGGGAGATGTGTCTGCCAAGTGCTGGCCTACCTGAGACCACTGGCCCATCGCCTTCTTAGAGCTAGAGGAAAGGTCCCTTCCACAAATACCTAGAAGAGCTCAGGCTACTCCAGGTCATCTTTAAAGGAAATCATTTATGCAAAACTGAGTGTTGGTCGCACAGAAAGTGTTGGCATTAGCTACTGCTACAGTTACTGCTCAGCTGGGCAGCTGGACTGCCCACCATAAAAATCTGCTACTTAATTTACCAAACAAAATTTCTATCTCCAGCATTCAAAATAATGCATATTAATTGGATGTTGGATATTCTGCTCGCATAATCTCATTTAATCTTCTCATAATTCAGTGAGACACACAATTTTCACTCCTCTTTACAGATGAGGAAATAGAGACAAAACAAATTAAGAAATGTGCCCTGAGTCATTGAGCCAGCCATGGTGGGGGAAGGTTTCAAATTGGATTCTTCTTGATTTCCAAGCTCAAGAAAATAAGAAAGGAAGGAAAGAAGGAAGGAGGATATAAACAGAAAGAGGAAAGAAGAAAGAGAAGAGAAAGAGAAGTAAAGATGTGACATGAAGAGGAGTGTGGTATAGGTCTCTGATAGCATCCCTCTTCTGGGTTCCAGAACCTTCGTGTGGTCTGGACAAATTCCTGCATATAAGACCCCCTCCCCAGCTCCCAGGGCCTTAGAATTAACCCTTTGTTTCTCTACCTATAGCTTCAGTTGATTTACCTGAACCCAAAGGGAACCAACCAGTACAGTAATCCAGTGCAGTATGGTGCCAAAGGAACTGTGGCCACAGCCCCTGGCACATCGCAAATGGAAGACCTTACAGGGGCAGCTTTTCCCACCCTCCACTTTCACTGCCCAACCACCTCACCATTACTCTCCCATCCATCTTTATATCCCATATCATCTTGGTCTTGTGTATGGCTCTATGATAAGGGATCAGACCAAGTTCTCTTCCATCCTGAATCATTCCAAGCCCCTTTGCATGTCACTGTCCTTGTCCCCAGCCTTGAGTCACATCTGAGATTCCTGAACACTCAAAACCCTACTGACAAAAATCAACACCCAAAGCCTGGAAGGCTAGAAACTAAGACAGCCAGCCTGACAAACAGACACTAAGGGCTCTGTGTCCTTGCACCCTTCCCTTCACATTCTATGTAGCAAAGAGGTGGTGATAAAGCCAGCCTGAAAGACACACAGGGCACTGTAGCTATGAAAGCCCTGGTGATAGAATCATCTGTCAGTTAAGCACTCACTCCCCGTCCACAAGGGCACATCAATTCGACCTAGCAAATCCTTATTGAATATTTACTTTGTTCCAGATATTTGCGCTAGATGTTGGAAACAAACAGAACAAAACAGTTTAACTGATACGGAAGGAGGGCAAAGTATGGTAGCAAATCCTCAAGATTAGATTTCCATGTCTCTGGAAGAAAACCAGAAAACAAAAGGCTGTGCCATGCTTATAAGTTAGCCACTGGGAGCTCTTTCTTTCACCCTTTTCACTTGACTTTCATATCTAAGAATTCTAGACATGCCAACATGTCATGTGGTAAGCCTCTCTGATAACCCAAAGTATTCCAGAGAAAGGCTTCTCCAAAGGTTTACATGGGGTTATGTCATGAATTGAATCAACGAGAATGACACAAGATCATTCTGGGCTTTAGGAAGCTAAGGTAGAAAGCAGGGAATAGCTACCTTCAATGGGTGGCTTCTCCATAGCCTTGTGGCATGCAGAGCAAGCGCCCATGTGTGCTACAGACAAGAAAAGACAAATAAGCAAATAAGAGATTTCTACGTAAACCAACAGTAACGGCAGCAGGCACCACATCCAAATCATAGAAACAAAAAATGTGTAACGAAAGGAGATGAGACATTATTTTGTTTCTATCCCAAGATGTTTCATTAACAGGCGTAATCTATTTTCCCATGTTCTCTTGGGAAGAGGCAAGTCTGGGGCTTTTCTCAAACTTCACAAACATTTCGGTCTCATCAGTTTGACAAAGATACCAGAAATTTACATGCTTAGAAAAGAAAGATTCTCCGTTTCATCAGAAGAGAACAAAACAAAACTAATTCACCACGGTGTCAGAGAACACCGAGTCTCCCATCACCACTGCGGATCTGGAGGACTTGTGCCCCAGTCTAGTAAACTCCAGCTATCAGAGTGACACAGTATAATTTCAAAAGAAAACCAAAGATCCAGTGATCATTTGCAGGATTTTTCCAGCTTTCCTAGTATTCTCCTCCTCTGTGTATATGAAGCTCACTCTTAAATACACTTCATAGTACAAAGCACATTTTCTGCTCTCTCTGAAACTTCAAACCGGAAACTTACCTTCGTGTTCCTAGCACTAGAACCAGGATCCAATCCCAGGAAGGCCAGAGCCACTTGCTCTGATCCTGTTGGGTCAGGAAGGGCTCTCTGTGATTTTCAAGCAAAGCAGTATTTGGAACATTGGAGATTGACTTCTGAGGCTAAGTGGTGACCAGCCATGTGACAAGGTGGGGGAAGGGATACTCCTGCAGGGTCAGGGACAGATGCCTTGTCGGCTAATAGACCAAGCAGTATCTAAATAGAGCTGACCACAATCACAGGCAGATGACTTGGCTCTAAATTCCTCCTTGGGGCTTAACTTGATGATCTTTTTGTGTTGGTAGTATATTCCAGCCTTGATTTTAAAACACTTGCTTATCTCCCTGCATGGTTTTTATCACATACTTTATCACAGATCTTTTTTATTACTATTGTGTCTTGGAAAGAGGTTAATAGAGCTGTAAGAAAACTTAGAGCAGACCTATCCCTACCCCAAAAGGTTTTCCATTTTATGTTGAGACAAATTGAGGTCAGGAGAGGGCAGCAGAGCTTACAGAGGCCTGGGTCTGCTGTCACATACTAGGGTGACCCCAACTGGCTCAGTACTATAGCTCATTTGAATGTCTTCAGGTTTGAAGCAGTTACAGCTGTAAGAACTGCAGAGATGGTGGTAATGCATCCTACCACACTGCAGGTAGCTGAACGTACTGGAGACTGCAGCATGGCTGACACCTGTGGCAAGCAGTGCTACGGTCAGTGTGCTTGAATGTTGTTTACATTTACTTATCACTATTCCAGTCTTCACAAAATGCCTAAAATAATCTTTTTGGAAGACTAAAATGACACTAAAAACAGGAGCAACCTCTGATCTCAAAACCCTTGGAGACTTCAACTAGAACCATGTAGGCAGTCATCTAGTTCTCACCTGCCTCTCTACACAAAGACGGTGGCTGAAGTTTGTCTGCTAACAAAAGGGGACGTGGGAATAATGAAGGAAATGATAAAAGTGCAGGTGCTGATGGATAAAGTGGAAAGGAGGGATGTGCAGGCCTTCTTTATGGTTTGTAATGCCCAGGAGAAGAAAAGCCAGAAGAATCTGGATCATGGCACAGGCCTGTTGAATTCTACCAAATTCTCCAAGGACATGAGCTACTCATCGCCTGGGGGTGGATGAGTGAGGTGGAGATAGAAGATTAAAGAATATTATCAAAGTGGTAAGATGACAGCAAAGGTATAGATGGAAATGTGAGGCATAGATAGAGGTGTGAGGTGTAGATGGAGGTGTGAGGTAAGGTAGATATGATGGGATAGATTGAGAAAGTAGGGGCAGTGGTAGCAATGAAAGAAGAAATCAGAAGTTCTCCTAAGCAACAAAAGACCCTTTTTACTGTTACACTAATTACTCTGTATGCCTGTGGCCTGCTCTGAATACCTGTGTGAAATGGTAAAACCTTGTCCTCAGGAGTCTGAAGATCATTACCATGTTCCCAGAGCTCTAGGATCCTTGAGAAGTCACATTGCCTTTCTGGGCCTCAGTGAATTTACAGCAGAATTTGTGCTTATTAGGCAGGTAATCTGCCTCTGTGCCTAGTCCTATAAAGTAGGTGTTTCCATCTTTTCGGAATTCTTGAGAAAAGTCTGATTTCTGTACCTCCTTACCTATCCTTCTGGGAGGGGATGAGCAGTTCGTGTGCTTATAGCATTCGGTGGACTAACACAGGCCTTTGCCGTATCAGGCTTCCTCTGGGTTTCCTTTTCCTGGACACTATACGACAGAGAAGGCCCACACATTCCTCTTCTCTTCTTCTTTTCATAGTCAACTTCCCAGGGTGGATTCTTGCCTTGCAGCATAAGGGAGTCTTCCAACTTTGGGTCAGTAGATTTGATTCTGGGACAAAGAATTAGAAGGCCTGATCATACATTCTAAGTAATATTGTCCAATCAACTCTGTCATATATAATTTTTTTAAATTTAGCCTGTGTATCCAATTTCTCATTGCTTTCAAGGATTAATGAGTCAATAAAGAGTCTGCATGGAGTTGACTGGACTCCATAATCTATTAAGTTTCCTTCAAGCTTAGTAACCTGTGCTTCTGTAAATCTAAGTGGAATTGTCTATGGAGCAGAAAAACACAGTAATAGAGCTGAGTCAGATGTTGAGACTTTTAGTGAACAGCTTCCTAATCTCTGGCCCCCTTCTGCCCTGCCTGTCCAGCCAATGACATCGAATCTTAGAACATCTTCCATTTTTCCCCATGTCAGTCCCCCATGGCTTCACTTACTCTCCCTTGTGGTGTGGACCCCCTGACAGACCTCTTTCTTTTGTCCTTCACTGATACTCATAACCTCCCACTTCTGCCCTACCTACTTTTATGTCTAAATTTCAAGCCCATCTATTACCCTTCTTCTCTCTTATTTCTGGTGGGGGGGGCGCTATTCCCCAGTAAGAGAGAACACAGCAATGTAGCCAATATATACAGTGGCAGGGAGTGTTGGGGGGTGGGGTTGGGTATACATGAGTATGTTAGAGAAAGCAAGAGGTAAGGGAGAGAGAGAAAGGTATGTTTTCATGATTCCTGTGGCCAACTTCATCCCTGCCCTTCCCAGTGGTTTAGGCATGAACTCAAAGAACAAAGAAGTTCAAACACTTTTTTAACTCATCCTCCTGCACTCTGACCTCCTTTTATGCTAGTGCCAAGGAAGCTGGTTCCCCAGCTGGCTTTGGCGATGTAGTAAATATTTGGGGTGCTTTTGGTCCTTCCTTACCACCAGAAGGGCAACAGCTGAGACTCATGCATTGACTTGGAAGAAAAGGAAAGAACTGGCTCCAGTGGTGTTCAGCCAAGATATTTTTTCCCTCCTTTGACATGTGGCATTGTCTGAAGACGTTTGTTTCCCCTGGGAAATGGGCCTCTACTAAAGGGAGGGTAGCACTCGCCTATAGTGGGAAGAGGCCAGGGTGGCACTAGTATCCTGCAGTGCACAGAGCCCCCCCACACACACACACACAAAGTATCAGTCCTCAACTGTTAGTAGTGCCATGATTAAGAAATCTTGGGTTAGTTTCCTCTAGTCTCAGGCTCTAACCAAAGCAAGGATGCACTTGACACAGGACCAGTTCACTCACCAGGGCTCTGCAAGGACAGAAAGCTAAAGATGCTTAGTAACTTATAGCATTTGACCTCTGGCCCTCCATTTCTTTTGGAGACCTGCCGTACTGTCTATCTGACAGTACACCAGTGTTTAACATTTGGCAGGATTTAGACAAGTTTGATAAGGACTCTGGCACAGAGGCAATGCTCCACCAAGACAGAAGAAGCTTTCTACTCTGGAGAGGTCTGTAGGCTCAAGCTCTTGTCAGTGGGACTGAAGAGTCACTGGGGCCCTGGCAGGCTCTTTTAGAATCATTACCTATAAGACATTCCTCACAAGCTGAGCAAGAATCACTCCAGTACGTGCAATGCTGGCTTCTAGATTGTTCGTGCCAAGCTTTGGCTGGTGGTACAATAACTGGCTGTCCCAGATTCTTGTCGGCTTTAGCTGCTGTTGAATGTTATCCAGAGCTGAGCTGGGAACATACTGTGATGTTCTGAGAACTCCAAGAAAAGGCAGAAAAGATAAGAGACATCTTAGAGAGAAGCTGAGGCAACTTAAGGAGCCACACCCAGGTTATGCTGTGGATGGCTGCTCCCCTTCCTCCTGTCTACCTTCCACTTGCTGCTCAGGCCTGTGGCTTTGGCTCACTCTGCACATCCCATAACGCACACCTTGCTATTCCTCTATTGTCCCAATTTAATTTCCCCTTCAGAACCTCCAGCATGACTCGTATTCCTCATGTATTCTTACTCCCCCACAGGCATTATGGGACCGGACCTCTCTTTCCTTCTACCTTATCCTCTCCTTCTCCCTCTCTCCCTCCCTCTCTCTTTCTCTCTGTTGTATTGGCTGTGTTGCTGTGTCCTCTTGCACAGATTCATGTATTGGGTCAAATGGCATCTATCCAAGAATACCTTTCTCTGCTCTATCCTGAAATCTGATTCATTTGTATATTATGCATTGCTAATCAAACCCACATTATGTGTTTAGTTGTGGCCTGTTCCTTCAAAGTAGCAAGGACTTTGTTTTGTTCACTGATGTATCTCTGACACCTAGAATACAGCCTGCCTCATAAATGATTGGGTTCAAATTCCAGATCCACAACTGGGGCGGGCCTTGGACAAGTTGCCTTTTGTTTTGGGGTTTGTTATTTGTCTTTATTTTGCTTCAGTTTTTTCAACTGGAAAGAGAGTAGCAATCCCCTCTACTTCTATCTGATTGAATCAGTGTAAGTAAACTTAGATCAGTATCTGGCCCGTGGGAGTTACTAGTTTTAACTGTTAACATTAGTATAATTATCACACTTCAGGAAACTGGCAAAGGTATACTCTGAGGAGAAGGGGATGTGTGAATAATACCTTGGCAGCTTGCAGAAGAGCATTCTTTGTTGTTTGCCTGGGTCCCTTGCCACAGATCAGGGTCCTGGCTTCTCCCTCTGCCTGCTCTCTGCTGCCCCCTGTAGTTCTACAGGGAAGCCAGTCAGAGGTGACTGGGAATGCCATAGATTAGCTATTTCCCACAGAGAAAAATAAGGCTTCACTAGATGATAGTCCCTTTACTTGAGCCAGCGAGGGGCTGGAGAAATACCACCAGAGTTAAAGCATGTGCCTAGCAAGGAAAAGACCCTGCATTCAATTCATAAGCCAGGTTAGCTCAGGCAGGTGAACTGCTGTGCGTTCAAGGCCAGTTTGGGCTAATGGTGAGTTCAGGACCAGTATGGACTATAGAGCAACACATCTCAAAAATAAATAAATAAATCAAGCCAGACACTCAAGGTGGAAAGCTTGGTTGTTGAAAATCATAAAGGCCACAGAAGAACAAATACCTAGGAACTCATCTCTCAGACCACAAGCTAGAGTACACATGCAGCTAGAGCTGGCTTCTCCCTGCCCAAGCTATACTTTCTGAGGCTAGGGGACGGTACTCTATGCCCTTCTGACCATCGTTAGAAAGCTGCTTCTTACCCTTTGCCTCACTTCTTATCAGAGAATACAGCACCTCATGGGACAAGTAATCTGTGTGTTGTCAGCCCAAAGTTGACAGGTACAGAAAGCCACTTTTTGGGAGGTTTGGGGAGATGTGGTTCACTAATGAGAATCTAAGGACACTGATACTATCTGATTAAAAGATACAGGGGAAGATTTCATTTTCAATAGTAACAAAAGAAGTAAAAATATCTAGAAATAGACTTGCCTAGAAGAAATGCAAGTCTTCTATGAGGTTATATGATAAAACCTAGCTAAGGAATATGTAATGTTAGGGACAATATTTCTAGATGGGAAACTTGAGTAAGACAAATGCTTTCAACATTCAGCAATTTATATATATTTCAAATACAGTTCCAATGGCATTTTAGATAAGAGATAAAAATTACTGCTAAAGTGTTAGCTGAGGATTTACTGAGCTTTTACTCTATGCCAAACTGAGGTAAGAGATTTATATATGTATATGTATATGTGTACTCTTAGAGAACAGGATTAAGCAGTGATTAAGAACAGATCACATGATTTTGGCCAAGTTATCAAAACTATGAAATGTGATTCCTTATCTGTAATAGGGAATAATAGTAGTTATCTCAGGTTTACACAGGATTAAGTGAGTTAAAATACATACAACATTTAGAAGAGCATCAAGTGTGAGTATTTAATTGGTAGGGACGATTACTACTGTCTCTTTACAGGTGAGGAAACCAGCTCGTAGGACAGTATAAATCTGCCCAAGATTTCCATGTGTTAATGGCTGAACAGGTCAAGAGGGTAAGGGTAGGGAGACTTGTTACAAGACTTAAAAAACCATAAAATCATAATAGTTAACACAGGAGCACATCTTATGCTGAGAATTTATATATACATTGCAAAATAATATTCCAAAATGTTACCAAATGCCTCTTCAGCCTAATATTTCCTTTATTTCCTTCTGTTTTCCCCTCAAAGTAGCTGGGCCATTTATGCTCACTGTTTCAGCAAGCATATGTGAAAATAAGAGGTAAGTAAAGGAGCCTCTTCCTTTGGGGAACAGGAGAGACCCCTGGCCTGGACTTAAGACAAAAATTGGGAGAAAACAGCCACAAGAAAGATTTTTTAAAAAAATCCTCCATCCTTATTCAGCCAAATTCATTAGGGAAAGGACAAGAGTTGGAGAAGACTGAGAGACATTGACGGGTCTTGGAGACCAAGGTCTTGATCCACATTTCCTGGTTTGGGTTCCAAATAAAGACAGCATCCTTCACCAATCTGTGGTCTGAGGACATGAAGAATCTGTGCTTTGTTTCCCAGAAAGAAAGAGAACAGCTGCTGGGGGCATCTTAGTCAAGAGGCCCGAGGCAAACCCACTACAGTAGCATAAAGAGGTGGAGAGAGACCGATTCCCATCATGCCACACAGGCACCAACAACCAGGAGCCACATGGAACCAGGGAAGATAGCACCAGAAGGAAGGATCTTTGTAGGTTCTTACGGGTCTAGAACCATGTACTCCAACCTACTTCAGCCCCAAAACAGAAATTATAAGGGAAACTCAGAACCAAATGGAATTGTCAATGCCTTTTTAAAAATGAGGGCTCCAAATATAGATGGAGGAGAGTTTGAGAAATAAACTGGTATTTCTACACACTCGCATTTAGGATATGAAGTAGGCACTCTAATGGCTAGATTTTGCAAAGACAGTGTTGGGAAATGTACTATTTTTAAAAATCAATTTAGAAGTTTGACAGTGGATGAAGGCAGCAACTTAGTTATTGGTTGGCCTTAGCACACGTTATTTATCTCTGCCCCGAAATTGAATGTGATTGTCCCGTGAGCTGGGTTTGCATCCCAGTTTGTCTCAGACAGTCACCACCTGCCCCTGTTGTTTTAGCTTCATTATTAGTAGTGTTCCCTTTCATTATGGAAAGGGTTCCAGTTTAGACAATAAATTACATGGTTGCTGTGCTTCAGATTTTTAAAATGAGAGTGCTCCTGGATTTGGGCCAACTCTGAGGTCAGCATCATGAAACAAAACCTAAGGTTTCCAGGCAGCAGTGGCTAGAGGCCAGGGAGGCCTCCAACTGGCCTGAGGATCTCATCTGAGTGAGAATGCAGGGCAGGTGAGAGGCAGGTAGTGTGAAAGGAGAGGAGCTGGGATGAGGTAGGTTAGGTGCTGTGTGAAGCTGAAAGAACAGGGCTGATGTCAGAATGGGATGTTAGACTGTAATGTTTCAGAGACGGAGCAGCCCAGGGTAATAGCATAGTTTAAATTACCACCATGACAGCAGGTGGGAGAAATGGGAACTGTGGAAAGACAAAGTGGGGAGCTTATCTCTCCTCTCTTATTTCTTTTAAATTTTGTTTTGTTTCGTCTTTTTTTTTTTTTGGAGACAGGGTCTCGCTCTATAGTCGAGGCTGGTTCTGAAAGGAGAAAATATTTCAATAAAAGATCTATCAAAAAAAGTGGAAGAGCAAAATAAAAGATAGATGGAAGAAAACAGACTTTGTGGAGAGGGAAAAGGGATGTGGGGTGATTAGGGGAGGGGAAGGGTAGTAAAAATGACCAAGAAGAGATACGCATATGCACAATTTTGTCAAGCTGATTATTAAACGAAGGAGAGTAACATCACAAATACACACTAATAGAAAGGATAATTTTGGCAAAAAAAAATAACTTAGCCTGTCATTTCGATGGAGAAAGATGTTAACTAGCACCTGGACCTTTACGCATTTCCTCCCTCTTACTCACCAAAAAGACCAAAGAAGAGTCTTGATTTAAAAAAAAAAAATGCTATCATGCTCAGTTGAAATGAAGATTTTTTTACAAGTCTCATCATTTTTGCACACCTACATACTCAGAGAAGATATTGTAAATAACTCATAATGAATTAGAAAAGGAGTGAAGGAGGCACAAGACCAACTACTATGACCTCCATAGCTCACATGCATGAAATGTTAACAGGTCAGTTAGACCACGGGGCAAACTGTAACTAGATTTTAGGGCACAATCCCTCATTGTAAAAATCCAGCATGGTACAGGCACAGGCACGTGCACGCGCGCGCGCGCACACACACACACACACACACACACACAGACACCCCCCACCCCACCACCCCCCCACACACACCCCAAAGGTGAGGAACCTGGAGAAGGACAGGAATGTAAAACAACAAAACTGCAGGACCACCTCATTATTCTATTACTGTCCTTTTCCCCCAAGATTTCAAGATGGTTATTTTATAAAAGTTGGTATATTCTCATTCTCTTTCTCTCTTGATATAGAAGAGTTCATGCATCTATGATATATTCTTACCACAACTTATTCAATCATTCCTTTGATGGCCATCTTTTCTTTTCTTTTTTGTCCATTCCAAAACATGTAATATACATTAATAAACATAAAATCTTAAGTCGTTTATCTCCTTTATTATGTGAAAACAGAGACTAATTCAATCAAATTTCCTGGTATCTTTGCTTGCAGCAAAATACCCCGGGCCTTCCTACTACTCAGTTTGCTCTCACTCACATCCCCAAGACAGAACCTACAACTAAGCTGCCACTCCACATACTTAAAACCCACTCTACTCACCCCCAGTGAAGTTGTCCATGGCTCCCGGGTCCTCGAGTCTAATCACCTTAGGGTGGGTCTTGCCTCTGGAACCTGCTCGCCTCTTCTTATTGCTATCTCTGCCATTAACATAGCTCCTCCTCTACAGCCTCATCAACATTTTTTAATCAAAAAGTCTTTGTCTAGTCACATACACTGTAAAAGTAATATTTTTTTTTAATCTATTGTCTGTGTCTTCAGTGGTTCTCACTGGTTTATCTAATCGGCATGTCCTAGGGAAGTTTATTACTTGCTTGTTTGGTTTATGCAAGCGCAACAGAGCCAGGGCATTTACTTGAGCAGAATTAGATTCTTTAAAAGTCTGATTGCTTGTTCACAGATACCAGTAAATATTATAATGAAATGATTCCTTTTAGGATGACTTTTCTTAATTTTTGTTTCAGAAATCTACACCTTGCCTGCAAAGAACAAAAAGGTGTTTTTTAAATACTGTTTATGGAATGTGTTGATTTCAGAACTCTATATATTCTATAGTATTTCTCTCATTTCTTTACTGTTTGTAGTTAATACACATGTTCTGCTACGCAATCATTTACATGCATGTTTAATCTGTTTAGATTTTCCAGGATGTATAGTTTAAACAACAAGAAGTCTACTTAAAATCACAGCTATAGTTTCTGGTTCTAGCAAAGAATAAAGTTGTAAACTTTGTATATTCTTTCTTATAGAAGTTTCTAAACAGGAATTTTTAATTTGTCGTTTGTAACAAATAGTGTGTGCAACCTTTAAAACATCAATGTTTGGATCAAAACAAGACCCAGTTTATTTTCTGCTTTCTATAAACTGAGCATACATGCTATAATAAAAACAAAATGAAGGGAAAAAAAAACAACAACAGAAGTGGCTATTACCATGCTATGCTCCGATCCCTGGTATAAAGAGTCCCTTGCCAGGGCGCCCTCCACCATCACATCCCAGATTCCAGGCCTCACCCCCGGCCACCCGCCCTCCACAATTCCTACCATGCTCTGTGCATGCGGGTGCATCTGACGCCCAGGGTGCAGATGAGCACCCTTCCTCCCTCCCTCGCCGTCACTTCCTGGGCTCTGCTCTCATCCTATTCCTGCCATTTCACCACTTCCCAGAACTCACTTGTCCTCTGAGCGCCTCGGTCTCTGTCTTCCTTTGGCCCTGGGGCAACAGTTAACAGTTTCTCTGAGGATCCCTGCACAGAGCAGTGGATGTCTCTTCAGGCTCTGCAGCGGCTCTGTAATTCTCACGGCTTCTCAGGTCTGCAACTTTCTCCACCCTCTATCCAGTCTCATAGGGTGACTGGCTGCTTCAGATCCTCTAGGCTTACCTGATTGTCAGGCCATCCAGTTGCTTTCTTTGCCCTGACTGACTTCTGCAGGCCAACGCCCATTCTATTCTCTCAGCACTTGAGGGCTTGGACTAAATGCCACACCAAATACTCCCCACAGTGAGGAGCCAACACCCCTAGGCAAACTTCAGTCAGTGAAGGATAAACAGGAAGGACAGCAAATGAACTTCCTCTTTAACTTTCTATAAATCCCATCATGGTTTCTCTCTCTCTCTCTCTCTCTCTCTCTCTCTCTCTCTCTCTCTCTCTCTCTCTCTCTCAATAGGGTCTCACTCTGCAGTCCAGGCTGGGCCTGAACTCACTATGTAGACCAGGCCTCAAACCCATGGTGATCCTCCTGTCCAGCCTTCTCGGTGCTGGAATCATAGCCATGTACCACAACACCCAGTTTATGGGGTGCCAGGGAATCAAACCAAGGGCCTTGTGCTTGCTAGGCAAATGATCTAACTGCTGTGCTATTTCTCCAGAGCAGGCATAGTATTTCTGTGTAGCCCGTCCAGAGTCTGGCTGTGTCATTATGAAGCAAAGTAGCTAACTCATTAAACAAGCTTTTTATTTTTCTTCTCCTTTCCTTCACTGTCACTGCTCTGGCATTGCACCTTTCAAAAAAGCAATAACGAAATTAAGCTTTGCCCCAGGTACAGTTTTCTTCCTAAATCACCGGAATCAGGAACAATGAACTCATCCAAACCATTCCTTCAACTACCACTGACAAGCTCCAAACCCATTCATCGTTTTATCTGATGTGAACCTGAGCTCCAGACCCAGATGGATCCAACTACTAAAAGAACATCCCCATTCGGACATTCGTAAAGGTATCTCAAACTCATGTCCAGAATGAAACTCACCATTCTCCTGCTCAAATATATGTCCTTCTGTCTTTTGGGGATGCAGAGATTGAAGGCACATTAAAGAAGCTCAAGCTGCTTAAGGGGGAGATAGATGAGCTAACTACAATTACAATGGAAACAGATGCTTACGGGTATAAAGTAGTATAGTAGCATATTCTGGAGAGGCACACCTATGGTGTGCCAGGCGTAGTGCTTGATGTTTGCATGTATTTACTCATTTAGCCTTCACAACAACTCTGTATCAATACTCTCCTTCTGTGAATAAGAAAACAGATCACAGATTAGAAATCTTACCAAGGTCATAAAACAATGGAATCTAAGTATTCTAGAATAAAAGGTGACTTTTTTTTTGGCGGGGGGGGGGGGGGGGGGTACTGGGGATTGAACCCAGGGACTTCTCATTGAGCTACATCCATGGTCCATTCTTTAGTTTTGACTTTTGAGACAGGGTCTCACTAAGTTGCTATATTGCCCAGGCTGGGTTCAAATTTCTAATACTCCTGCCTCAGCCTCTCAGAGTCTTGGAATTACAGGCATGTGCTCCCAGGTCTGGCTTAGTGGATTTTTTTTGCCTTCAATGTATCATCTCACAAGCCACAGGGATTAGAGATTTCCTCAGGTGGCAACACTAATGGATCTTAAAAATGGATCAGATTTCAACTGATGAGGGGAGAGGAATGGATCAGAGATAGAGAGGGAGGATAGCACTCTCCTTTGATGCCATGTGAAGTGGCTTAGGAGCACACAGGGTGGCACAGAAGCAGCAGGAGTGCTAGGATGTAGATCTGCAATGCCCCCGAAAGCGTCATGTATTCGGAAGGTGACTGAACTGTGGGAGTCAAATGGATGTTATCTATGGTATGGGTTTCACATGCTGTTACGAGGTGGGGCCTGGCTGGGAGGAGCAGATCACACAGGGTGTACCTTGGAAGGATATATTCTTTCCTCGGCTTCTCTCCAAGACCGTCTTTCCTCTTGTGATGCCATGAGCAGCTGTTTTCTACCAGGTCCTCATACCATTCCACCACAGCCAGCTAACCATGAAAGGACTCAGAAAGGTGAGCTACAATAAACCTTTCCTCCCTTGTGGGTATCAGGAATTAGGTTATGGCAACAAGAAAGTGACTACTAACACAAAGGGCTTACTAGGCTGAAATATCAGACATATTTGGACAAGTACCCCTGAAAGGCTGGAAAGGTAGGAGGACCCAAATCATTGGTGGCCTTATGTGCCTGCTCTATAGTTCAGGCTGGTCCTGACTCACTATGTAGTCCAGACTAGTTTCTAACTCATAGCAATCCTCCTGCCTTAGCCTCCCAAGTACTGGGATTCCAGGTGTGTGCCACACATGCAGCTAATCTTTGTGGTGCTGGGGATTTGAACCCAGGACCTTGCACATGCTAGGAAAGTGCTTTAACCACTAAGCTACACCCCCAGCCCTGTATGTACCACTCTAGTGAATAGAAATTTTAAACTTTATACACATAAAAGAGCTATTTCAGGACTTTAAGTTTTAAAATCTAATTGGAAGGACAATTTCAGAATTAAAAACAGGAAATGACATACATCAGTACACATTTTGGTGAGGTGACTCTGTGCTGAACACTGGCTTGAGAGAGGCTGAGGTCAGGTAACTAAAGTACCGCTGAGGTATCCACAGCAAGAAGTTATATACAAAGTTTGAAGTGGATGAAAAAAACAAGTGGACAGATTTGAAGTAGTAATGAAGGAAAAATTCAACAGGGCTGGGTTACTAAATTAACTATAGTGAATGAAGAGTCAGAGTCAACAACATAAAAGTTTATGGCTTACTGCAACCATGACACAGAAAAGATTATTTCAGTTTCATACATATTGACTTTGAAATAAGACACCTGTGAACATTCATAGGGAAATAGTCAGAAAGTAACTGAACTAAGTCTGGGATTCAGAAGAATTGTATGTAGCTCAAGTGATGAGAAACTACCAAGGAAAAGGGATGAACAAAAAGCCCTATTCCCTTCTCAAAGAACCACCAGAAATACCCAGTCTTAGCCCTGAGTGTCTTAACCACCCACCAGAAAGTAGGTCAGCAGCCTGGGTAGAAAGTGTAAGAATATAATCCAATTGCATGGGAAGAGCAATGTAATGTAATCTTTGGTACTAGAGAAACCAAACTTGGAGAGGCAGATGAAAATTATCTGGTATCAAGATACAGGAACCCTTGTCAATGAGTTATGTGTGAAGTAAGCCCTAATTTCCTAAGGCATCCCTTGTAACCAATTAAATCTTTTGCATCTAGAATGGTGTTAGCCATGTACCATCCTTAATGGTACTGAATGATTGAAAATCACTCAATTACTTTTACTTAGAACCCAGTTAAGAAAGGCTGCAGGCACGGAGCAGGCAGTCAAATGGCACAATCTACTACCTTTCCAGAGGGTGTGCTAGTGGAGAATATGCCCTTGGGCTCTACCTTGGGGACCTTTCTTCCTGTTTGCCACCTTTCATGAAAAACGGCACAAGCAGAGGGCCCGGAGACCAAGGGGACCGCTCCAAGGCACTGAGAGTCTCTCCATCTGCGTCAGAGGCTTGGGGAACATGGGCTGCATTTTTCATTTTGGGTTGGTCCCCCCCCCCCCCCAAGTGGGCAATGAAATGTATCAAGAAGCGAGCCAAGTCCTTGATACTGGAGCTAACTCCAAAAATGTCAGGGTGCTACTCACAGATTCCATGGGTCTCAACCCTGAAGGCATTTTAACAAGTCTGGGCCAAGACCCAGAAATCCATAAGTTTAAAAGCAGCTTCCCAGATGGGACTAACTTGTAATGGGATTTGTAACTTTCATCCTTTCTGTTACTGCTTCAGTTTCTCCTTCTTTAGTAAATTTCTTTTCTGAGAGCCCCAGGTCTAATGAGGAGACTCTTGTCAGTGGACCAGACAGTTGGGTGGGGTGGTGATCATATTGTAATTCCAGCTCCAGAACCAGGACTAAAGAGCAACAGAAGCTGCAGACACAGCAGAGCTGGCAGCGCTGCCCTCAGCCCTCTTAAATCCCTAGAGCCAAGGTTTGCGCTTATGTTTAGGTCTTCCCTCCTTGCCTAGAATCACTATCTGCTCATGCATTCGAGAGCTGTAGTATCCGTCATGTCACTACAGTCGGGGTCCCTCAATTTTAATACAGCAAAGCTTCTTCTGAATCCCTTCTCCTCCACTTATGCTCTAAGCCAAATGGCCCAAGTCCCATCCTCAATACCACACAAAGAGCACTGAAGCAGAAGTTGCTTTAATCAAGTGGTGAAGTCCTTAACAGGGGGACCTCACTCAACCTTTGGCGGTGGGGGTCTCAGCCAACCCCCCACATGCCCCGCAGCCCCTCAGGAAAGAGGGACCAGATGAACAGCAACTTACTGAAGAGGCTCGGAGACAGGACTAGAAGGGGCTGAAGCAGGACACTGACAGAACAGGAGCAAAGCTGAACAGAGCAGGAATTTTTTAGCTCATGTGGCTCTACCTAGGGTTGGCTGAGGTGGCTGTGCACTGGGCAATGTCGCACCAGAAAAGGTCAAAAGGGACAGAGGGGGAAGGAGAGCTTAGGAGATGAGGCGACTGTGAAGCTGGTGCAGCTGCTCCTGGGTCAGCACCAGCCGGTGTCGCTGTCCGAGGCCAGCCGCACACGAGAAGGTCACTTTGCCCATGTAGACTGTGTCATCTTGCTGTTCTTCCTTAGCCTTGAGGTTGGTGGAAGGAGGAAGACCCCAGGTCAGAGGCTCACTTGAATAGTGAGCTGCTGAAAGGGTCCCTGAGTACTGAGGCTGAGGTAATCCCCTGGGAGACAGAGGCTTTGTGGAGTTTTTAGGCCATGGTGGACACATCTTTTTAATTAGAATGAGAGTATACAGTCCAAACAGGGAGTTTTGAGTCACAGTGTCAAAGGTCATAGAAGGTGTTACTTACACATTATGACACTGGAATCCTGGCAAGCATTTTAACCACTGAGCTATGCTCCCAAGTTGATACTGGAATTTTGGGAAGCACTGCTGGGACTTCTGAGTTACTTGCACTTGCCAGATAAAGCAGGGTGTGCAGTTGTTGGACCTATCACTCCAGAGGTTTCTTCATATTGTAGGGGGAGAAAAGGACCTACCTGGCCCTCCACACTATGTCATCCTCTTCCCCATATTTCCCCTTACCCTGAGGAAGGCTGAGGAAGGGAAGGTGGCGAAGTCAGTGGGGACTGTGGCTCCAGGGCGTTGAGATACTGTCTCTTTAAGGACCTCATCCTGGGAAAAGGAAGACAAGAATTCATTTACAGGACCCCCTACATACTAGCCCAAGACCCAGTTTCACAAAGTCACTAATTACCAGAAGGGCAAGGACTCTCTATCATTACATTTTTGTTCTCACCTCCAGCCACATCCCTACTCCATTTCTCCTTACTTTACAGAGCCTCATTCTTTTTTTCTTATAACAAGTCTTTACTTAGAAACAAAGAATAGAGGAGTAAGAGCTCCCACCACCTGGCAGGGGTCCCAAGTGAGTTGACCCACAGATCCTCATTGTTTAAGGCCCAATCCAACTTCCGCTACCTCTGGGAAGCCTTGGCCAGCCATACTACGCACCCCCCCCACCCCCCCGCCCGTGATTTTAGCTCTGACAGAAGCTGCAGACTGAACCATATACCCTAAGGACGACCCTCACTTATGCATTTCTTGATGAGAATTTATTTCCTAATTGCACCAAGACAATTTCCATGGCAAGAATTCTGCCTTCCCTTCCACCCCCTCCCCAATGTGGCACAAGGCTGGGCCCTGCAGCACTCCCCAGGCATTTGGTTCCATCAATGAATGCTCTTAGGGCAGCTGTGCAGGGTGCAGAAGGGCCGGGCTGAGCTGACCTTGAGCTTCTCAATTGTGTCACTGAGGGTCTTCAGTTGAGCCACTTGTTCCATAAGCTGGGCTGACGGGCTCTTAGCAGCTGTGGGAAGAGAAAGCGGGTGAAGCCCAGGATGGCAGCTGACACGGACTGACTCAGGAGTACAGGCACTAAACTCTCACGGAGCAGGTATTCGAGAAAGAGGGGAAAACAGGCAAACTGAACACTGAAGATGAAGGACACAGCTGGAAAGAACCTCAATGTGCAGAAACTGACTGGGCAAGAATAAATGCCTGGGCCAGGGGAGGAGGTGTGCAATTCATCTCAGGGGTCAGCAGGTACGTACCGGAACTGGTGCGAGTGATATCTACTACATGAGTGTGCGTGCTCAGCTGATTTAATGTCTCCAGCAGCTGGCTGGTCTTACGATACAGGACTCCAGCTGCTAGCTCACTGCTGGGGCCCTCATGGGGTGGGAGGGAAAGCTTTGCAACATGCAGGGGGGGCAGGGCTGCCAAAGATGCCTTCATCTGGGCTCCCTACGGAAGGAGAAAAAGAAGGTGGTAAGAGGTGGGAGAAGGTCCCCGCTACCCATAATCAAAGGAGGAGATATATTTCACCCTTACTCTCATCCTCACCTTGAGAATGCTGTTCTCATGCTGGAGCTGAGAGATGTGCAGCCTCATGGCAGAGATCTGCTGAAGCAGCAGGGGTGAGTCCTTCACCAGGCCTGGACCTGGCAAGGCCCCTGGAGCCTGCCCAGGAGTGCCCCCTATGGATACCGTAACAAATATTCTCAGCCTCAGGTAGAAAATTGCACTCCACCTCTACTCTTCCCCTTTCTTTGTTCCATCCCACCTCCAGTCCTAGCTACTCCCAAGCAAGGAGCTTTACCCTGCTCCCCCTACCCCAGTGCACACTGGCCCTGGTAAGCCCCAGTCAGTATGGGTGTCTACCTCGCTGCTGTTCTTCTGTGCTCAGGATAGCCCATGGGGGAGCAGAAAAAGAGGAGAGAGAAATTAGATGATTTGGGAATAGAGGGACATGCCTGAGGTGTCCTGGATATGATCTATAAAAAAATCTTTTACCTGATCACATACCCTCTTTACAAGACACTGCCTCTGCCCCTGTCCTTAGGGTAAGAGTAGACATGTGGGGCAGGGGAGAGCAAAGGGGAGTGAGGTCACGGTCAGGATGTAAGAATGGGAAGTGTGTGTGCTGGAGGAAACACTTGGCATAGAGGCTGTTCTTGCCTCTCTCCTCTTACTCTATCTCTAAGAAAGATATGAAGAATGGTCCAAAGAATCTTATATATCTGCATCCTTAATGATCACCAGCAGCAAAGCTTGGGTTGAGGAAGCAAGCTGATTCCTTTGTTCCTTGGGTTTCCCTATTGCACAGAGTCAAAAGACCTCCTTTTGTGTAGAAAGATTCCTTATTTCAGAGCAAATATTTGTTTAAAAAGCCTATGCTAAAGCAATTCAAGGAAGTAACTCTGAGCCTCCCCACCCTAAAGAACATGAAGCTATCTGTACTACATGAGTCTATTGTCACAAAGGTACTTGATGACCTCCCAAAATCAAGAGGCATCAGCAACAGAGACTTGGATAAGAATAAGCTGACAAGGCACAAAAAAAGTGGGGAAAGTCCAGAGACCCTGACAGTTGAATTCCAGACCGAGGAGACTATGTTTTGGCGGGTACAAATGGTAAGTAAGAAACTGAAATGGAAACAAAGATATATGGGACAGATGAGAACCAAGATGGCAGTGGCCATATCCTTCCTTACCCAGGAAACTATGGAGACTGGGCCTGAAGCCCCCCCCCCCCCAAAAAAAAAAAAAAACTACAGATAAGACCTGACCATACTCATGACTACATAAAGTTCAAAACAAAAGCCACCAGCAAAACTGGGAGAGACAGTCACACCACAATGGAAGAGACAGTCACACCACAGGATGAAGACACATCCACTCAGTGGGGAAAGTGCCCAAGCAAAGGGACAATTAAAAGCAGGCATCACGCAAGGCTGGACACCATGGGAAAATCAGACCAGGTTGTTGCAGGCTGTCAACCCTGTGGGATATAGGAGTAGGACACACAGGCCACAGAGTAGATAGAGGATGCCCAGAGGAGACAGTTACTAGAGTCCAATTATTGTCATTATTCTGAACTTCACTAGCTAACCTGTAATACCCCACTTTTCATAATTTTTAAAGAAGTGAAAGCTTGATGTAAGTGGGCACAAAGTGAAACTGGGCAAGCAAATTCCTGGTTGGACAACCACAAGAAAAGCAGAAGTCAAACTGAAGACAAGTCCTCTAAGAGAGACAGTCATTCTCCTCTGGAAAAGTGCTGCCTAATCCACTGTACTCACCACCAGCAATGCCGGAGACCAGGGTAGCAATGCCGGAGGGAGGGGGCCCCCGGAGGCCCTCAATCGTGCGCTTGGATTGGCTATTCAGCCGTTGCTTTAGCTCTGCCTTCTCTGCTTCTAGCTGGTCGATGTCAGCCTGGAGTGCATCCATTGTCTCCTCAAACTCTCTATGAAAGAGAACATGGGCTTGGGCAGTGTTCCTTCCCTATGGCCCTCCACGACTTTTCAGTCCTGGAAGGTCCTTGGGGTAGCCCTGCTAGTGGGGAGGCAGAGCTAAAGCAGCACAGGATTAGACTGGGGTGAAACAATTTAGTTGAAATGGGGACTGTCTTACTATAAAGGAAAGGGGAAGGGTTAGGAACAGAAAGCGCCCAGGAGGAGGGAAGGGTGAAGGAAGCTGGGCCCCAGGAAAGGTGTCTGACTTTTCTTTCTTCCGCAGCAGTGCTTGTGTCTCCTCCAGTCGAGTCTGAACTTTCTCAATGCGTTCATCTGCATCTTTGGCAGCACTGTCCAGCTTCTTTTCCAGGAGGCTCAGCCGCACATTCGCCTCACTCAGCTCCTCTCCCTGGATAATACAGGGAGCTACTAGTTTCCTAACATCCTCCCATACCCCTAAGACCTAGGTTAGACCATGAAAGAGAAAACTCCTTGACAAAGGTGGGGATGTAAGTTAGTGGTAGAGTGCTATCTACTGTGTTCAAGTCCTCCCCAGGTTTGAGGGGAAAAGAAAAAAAGGAGGGAGGGAGGGAGGGAGGAAGGAAAGATCAAGCAACCACTAGATTGAGAGCCAGGCAGGCAGGCAGGCAGGCCCATTTCTCCCCTCATCCCCAAGTCATCTTGGTCCCAATCCTTAATACTTGCTGATGCTCTGAGTCCTACTATACTTTCCAGATCCCAGATCCTGAGTCTAACCTATCCTCACCTTAATCTTAAGTGACTTCTTCAACTCCTTGATAACCGTCTCTCGATCTTCAAGCTTCAAACCCAGGCCTTCAGCATCTGTGATCTCTGCACGTAGGGCTGCAGCCCGGAGCTCAACTGGGGGAGGCTGAGGAAGAGGGTAGGTCAATGGGTGGGGGTAAGGAGAGCGAATCACTGAAGTCCTCCTTTCAGAGAGATCCAGTTACAAGAAAAATCTTCTGGCCTTCTAGGTAGGATGTTGCTTTCCAGATGCCTCCTGCTCCTCCCACAAACAGCAGCAGCTCCGCACACCCTACTCCTCCAGGCTGCTGTAGTCCTTCCACGGCAATCTCCACTCACCTTGCTGGGAGGGCGCTCCGCATCGTACTCCCCTTCCTGCATAGCTGTGGCCAGCTTGTTCATGGTGCTGATAAGAATGCTGCACGACTGGCGCAGACACTCATAGGGACTACTAGAGGGGCTCCCATAGATCTGCAGAAACCAAGGGAGGAGTAAAAGCCCCACCCTAGCCACTAGCTCCCCATCCCCTCTGCCCAGCTATCCAGACCAACCTGCTCGCTTGCTTTGAAGGCCAGCTCCTCCAGTGCAGCCACAGGCAGCCCCTCATTCTCTGCCAGTGGGGCAATGAGCTGGGCAGCAGCTGCTGCCACTTCCTGCAGTACAGCTACCACCCATGTTAAGTGCTTCCTGCAGTCCAGAAGTGTGTCAGATACCTGTGTGACAGACTAGAGTCAAGAGCCCACCCTGGATCCAACAACACAATTCCCAGCTACCTGAATACCAGTTTTATCCCCTCTCCATTTCTAGATCTTAATATGTCAGGCCTCGCCTGGTTCCACTCAGCCTCCTTCCCTTCCCCACTCAAAGCCCTAAACCTGTGGTCCAAAGGCCAGTGCAGCTGGGATGCCAGGAGCATCTGTCCCTGGCATTCGCCTTCGGATCTTCTTGCAGAACTGGCGGATATCACTGCACGATGTTTCCAGGTCCCGAAGCAGAAGGGCAAGATCGGTAGCCTCCTGCCCACCCTAAGCAGGAAAGAGAAAATCGGTAGGGAATGAAGTTAGTAGGAAATAAGTTAGAAAAAAAGAGGAGCATGCACAGATCTAGATGGGCCCTCACCTGCAAGAAGGCACGCAGCCGCGCCACCTCCACACTCATGCAGTCCAGGGCACTCTGGGTGAACTGTGAGGACAGGAGTGTGCAGTCAGCAACCCCAGGAGCCTCTGTCCCGTCATCATTTCTAAGCTGCCCTCTGCTGCCTCCAACTCTGAGGGGGTCCTCCAGACTCCCTCATCTGGCTTTGGTGGCCTGCCCCAGGCTCTTAAGACATGCCTGGGGATCCAATCACTAATCCAGATACCTCACCTTAATGTGGTCAGCCAGCTGCATGGTCGAATCCTCAGGCTGTTCAGCGAGATGGATGCTATACAGATGCTGTGGAATGACAAGAGACAGCCTTGCCTATGAGATGTGTGGGGTGGGGGTGGGGGGGGGGCCAGTTCTCAAAATGTAGTTTGAAGTTTGGTCGATATAAATCTCTAGAGAGGGACTGGTGGAATGGCATAGCCATTGAACCCTTACCTTGCAAGCTCAAGGCCCTAAATTCAATCCCCCAGCACCACATAATACTGGGCATGGTAGCACAGGCCTGTAATCCTAGCACTTGGGAGGCTGCGGCAGGAGGATGGCATGAGTCCAAGGCCAGCCTGGGCTACGTAGTGAGCTCAAGATCAGCCTGGGCTACAGAGCAAGACCCTGTCTTCATAAATCAACCAATCAATGAATTTCTAGAGGTATGGAGAATCCAAAACCCCTCATAAAGCAAGTTCACTTAATAGCAAATCAGGCCTCAAATAGCCAGCATGGCAAATAAACTGGCAGTAACTCCCACCAGGAAAAACCTTCCCTCCCTCCTGCCCTAAGCCTGAATTCTTGTCCCAAACCTGATAGTATTTGATGGCCTTGGTGAGAGGCTCCACATTGACGGTCTCATCCAGCTGATCCTTGTGTAGCAGCTCAATGAGGAAATCTAAGGAACGCTCATGGGCACTCATCTCAGGATAGAGGCTGCCCACCTTCTTATACACGTCCACACTGCACTGACAGAGGGCACTAGAAACCAGGAAAGCACTCAGTGAGGCTAAGGTCTCTCAGACCTTTCAGATCCAGCCAATCCTGGACCCAGGACCCTGGAGCAGGATTCGAAGTAACTCACTGCTCATAGCGGTGCAGCGTGGCCTGCAGCAGACTCAGCGAATACACCAACCCAGCAGCAAAGCTGAGCTGTTCTCCTGCAGCTCCTCGCAGGCCAGGTCGCTCCGAACAGTTCTCACTTAGTTCGAACTTCTCTTGGGCCTGCTTCCGGATCAGCTCTGCCTGTGGGAAGAAGACCAGGGACCTGGAACTCAGAGCACAGAATGGAGAAGACTCAGAAATAGTGGACACAGCTTGACAATTACATGGGGAACGTGCACAGGTGAGAAAGGAAAGAGAAACAGCTCTTGGGTGGTCAAGGAATCTCTCCTGGAGAAAGGGCAGAGATGTCATTAGTGGAGTTTGTGGAGATTTAGGATGTGAGAATAAAAAGGGCAGTGGGACCATGGGAACAAAGTCTTCTTGGACTTAAAGACTCACCTCTGCTCTCTCCACCCATTCTGCTATGTTGCCGCTTACTCCCCTAGCCAACTCCTAGCCACCTGGGCTCTAAGCTCAAATGTTACTTTCTTTAGTCACGCACTGCCCTCATCTACCTCAGATCCCAAATAATACTCTTTCAGAGAGTCTACCTTTCCTTTATCACACACAATCCATAATACAGTTGTTCCTTGAATCTGTAGAAGACTGGCTCCAGAGTGCTCTACAGATGTATAGTAATCTGTGCATATTTAAATCTTATACAAAAATATTTTCATATAATCTATATTGTCCTGGGTACTTTAAATCATCTCTAGGCTTATACTTAATACAATGTAAATGCTATGAAACTAGTGTCATATTGTATTGCTTGGGGAATAATAACAAGAAAATTCTGTGTATGTTCAATATAGATGTAACTTTCTCCCCAGATATTTCGGATCTGCAGTTGGCTGAATCCACAGATGTGGAGGCCAAGAGCATACAGGCAGTTGTGACTTTATTGACTGTACATTCCTCTGCTACCTCATAAGCTCTGTGGGCACAGATGGATGCTGACTGCTACCCTTGGCTGGCCTCCTCAAAGTTTGCTCCACAGCAAACACGACAGATCTTTATTGTACACATGACTGACTGATCATACCTTGCAAATGAGACGAGGCATAAGCAGCAGCACCAGGACACAGTCATGGTCCCCACCAGGCCGAAGGAAGCTGTCAGGCATGAAGGATGTCAGCAGGGACATATGCCGGTTGGCCTGGGCCACTTCCATCTGTCTCAACTCCATCTCGATCGCCTATGATGTAGACAGAGAGGACTCTCAACTGGGGTAGAAAGTCCCAGAACCCCAGACCTGGCCCTACCAGGTCCACTGCTTCTATGATACACCCAGGACAAGATCTGCAAACTAGCAAACAAAGCACTCCTTCCCGGAGGAACCTGAAGCCTGAAATCCCATCCCAGGTCAGCCTACCCCCAGACACAGGCAGGACTCCCAACACCCTGGCACTCAAGCCACCCATTCTTCTAACCTTGGCATGGGCCTTAGTCTCAGCAAACTTGATTTTAAAGTCAAAAGTCTCTGGTGGTGGCTGCTGCTGTCTTTCCACAGATGCTTCCTGCTGGTTTGTCAGTTCCCGATTCACATCCTGGGAGGAGAGATAGTTAGGTACAGCTGAGTTGTGAGGGAGCCGGGGGGTGTCCAAGGGTAGAGAACAGGGGTTAGGCAGGCACCTGTAGGTGGGCAGTGAGCTGGCGGTACTTCTTGATGGTTTGTTGGTAGTCTGCAACTGTCTCCTGGGCTGCCTCCACACGCTTCTGGGCCTCACGCACCCGGGCACCTGCCATGTCCAGCTGTTCCCGCAGCTCCAGCTCTGTCTCACGTGCATTTTCCTGCAGCTCATCATTCATCTCATTCATCGCTTCCTAGAACACCAAAGGTAGTTGGGGGAAAACAAAGGCAGGGTCACTGCAGCAGGACCCAGAGGAATTCCCTAATGACACAATCTGCTCAAAGGTCAAGGGCCATGTGTCAATCTCTCAGCCGATCTCTTTCAAATACTTACCACTCGGGTCAGAAATCAGGGATCTTCTCAATTCTTACCAAGTCCCCCACAGTCTCCCTCAACTCCCGCACTTTCTCCTCCAGATTCAGGTTCCGGTCGGTCAGCATCTCCACCATCTCCTCCGCACCCAGAGCAGCATCCACCTACATCACAGGGAAAGGACAAGGAAAAGTGCTGCGGAAAGGTGGCGACAGGAGTCAGGCAGAAAGACCCTGGTAATGGGATGGCCCAACCTGCTCTTTGAGCTCATCGATGGTGCTCTCCGCCTGGCTCAGCTCCTCCTGAAGGCGCTCTCGCTGTTGCCTAACAACTTCCAGCTCTTGGTTCTTCTTTTCCATGAGCTTCTGGAGCTTCCCGTGCTCCTGCTTCTCTGAGGAAGAAAGATCTCGCATCCTACGGAGAAGGGAAGGAAAAGGGACAGCCCATGTCAGAGTCACCAGGAGATGAGTCCTACTCTAACACATTCAGAGCAGGAGAGTGAGCCCCAGGACAGAACAGAGATGGGGCGCCTACCTCACCAGGGCATCCTTTAGGCGGGCGTTCTGTTCCTCAAGCTGCTTGAGCTGGTAACTGGATGCAGCCCCATCTGAGCCTGCAGAAGACCACTGCTATGTACAGGCTGCTCTCATCCCTTCATTTGGCACCCACAGTTTCTGGCCCCTTACCCTTCTCTTCGATCTCAGCCTTGAGGATCTCCAAGTCTGTGGTAAGGTCGTCCACGCGCTCCTTCAATGCCTCCACCTCCTGCTGCAGAGACTCAGCCCGCTCCTCAGCCATCTCCTTGTCCAGAGTGGCCATCTCAATGGCATCGGCAGTGTCGGCCATTTCTTCCATGTAGCGCTCCTTGGCCTCCATCGCCTCCTTGGCTTCCTGAAGGGGAGGAGGGTGGGCAGGTGCAGGTCCATGCTGTCCTTCCTCATGGACTCCAGCACCTCCTCAGGCCCCTCGGCCTCCCAGCCACCCCTTCTCAGTCCTACCTTTCGTGCTTCCTTGAGGCGCCGCTGCAGCTCCGCCTGCTGCTCCTGCATTTTGCTCTTCCATTCTTGCACCTGCTCCAGCTGGATCTTGTGTTTCTCCAGCTCTTTCAGTTTCGCCTTGTCTTCTGCGCGTTTCAACCGCAGAGTCTCTAGTTTCTCCTCCAGGTCCCGCACCTGGGCCCTCAATCCTTCCTCCTCCTGCAAAGAGAAGTCCCACGGTCCTCCCCACTAAGACTGAGAAGGATCAGAGAAGACAAAAGTGGGTGTAAACGTGACCCAGCCTCAGTATCAAATGCAAGTAGCATGCACACATCTGAAAGGAAACCATGGCAGTGTCTATGAGGAAAGTGTGAAGGGGCAGGAAATAGTAACTCAGCCTCTAGCGAGACACCCATATGCTATGTCCTCACTCTCCCGAATCCAAGGTCTAGGTCATCTCCAACACCATGATATTTCAAAATCTCAACCAGGGGTCACAGGCTCTTTAGTGTTTTTATTGTCTTTTACCCCAACCCCAGTCCTTACCTTAGAGGGGGAAAGAAGTGGAGGGGCCGCTCCAGGAGAGGTGAGAGCTGGTGTGGGGATGATGGGTGCTGCCAGTGGTGTCTGAGCCGGAGTGCTAGGCTCACTGCTGCTCAGCTCACCTGCTGACGCTGAGCCAGAGGGGCCCAAGGAGCTACTGGCTCCAGGCACCCCAGTACTGGCTGGCCGAGTGGGCTATTTCAGAAAGTACAGAGGCAGGCCAGAAAGAGAACAGAAAAGGGGGATCGTGAGAGGAAGACAGAAAAACATGAGAATATGGCAAAGAAAAGAGGGCATAAAGTGTAAAAGCACAATGAGAACCAAGACACAGAGTGAAAGGGAGGGAAAGTGACACAAAAACCAACAGTGACAAAGAACAAGGGGAGGATGAAGGGAGGAAAGGATGGGAGAAGACATAAGATTATAAGGTTCCTCCTCTCGCATAGAACCCATTCCTCCCAGCTCTGGCATTACCCACTAAAGCAAAATACTTTCCTCCCCAAAACTCCCCTCCGTGACCCACTTGTAATCTAGCAATTTCTTCTGGCAATTTCTTAATAGTCCCAGTTCCATCCTTGCTCTGGGTCTGTGCCCAACTCTCTCAGGGGTAGAAAAAAGTGCCTCAATGTCATTACCAGAGAAAAAGAACAGATTAGAGTTTGTTGTCAATTTCCATGTTCCCAGAGAGAGCTGGGCTAAAAGTGAAGTGTCAGGCTCATTACCACTGTCAAGCCCTTGCTACTCTCTAGAAGGCAAACAAACTGCCCTTCCTTGGTCTGTGTTAGGGAATCCTATAGGTAAAAGGTCCAAGTGAAATCTGTGGCCCTAGACTCCTCCCTTGAAACAAGGTAAACACAGCCAATAGAGCTTTGTACAGACTTCCCCAAGACAAAGGGGGTCTAGTAAAGTAACCTTTAGTCACGGTCCTCTGAACTTAAGGAAAAGTTGCTAAGGAGCTGCCCTGAATTCTCAAGCCCTGGTGCAAAGAAGCCTGCCCAGTGCCTGTCCCTAATAATGCTGAACTTCAAATTTTTCTTGGTAGGCTGACACTCAGAAATTACAAGTCATCCCCAGATACTCCCGATCAAAAACTCTCAGACTCCTTATGAACACTTCACACTGTCAAGTTTTTTTATCTCTCTTCTAATCTACCTTCAAAACTCGTCAAAATTACACTGTTCAAGAAAGCCTGTCTTGATTAACAACAAACCCTCTCACTTGTTTTTTGTACTCAATCTACTGGTTCAGGAGAGCTGGGAGTCATTTTCCTGGAAAGGCCTGTAACCAACTCCAGGCGCCTCTTTCCCTAAAAAAGAGTACCTCATAACGCACTGTAACCAACTTTTATTTTATCTCATTTCATTATTTTGAGACAGAGTCTTGCTCTGTAGTCCAGGCTGGTCCTGAACTCACCTGCAGCCTGGGTTGGCCATGAGCTCACAGCAATCCTCCTGCCTTAGCCTCCCAAGTACTGGGATTACAAGCATACACCACCACACCCAACTTATGCGGTGATGGGGAAATCAAACCCAGGGCCTTGTGCTTGCTAGACAAAAACTTTAACCACCAAGCTATGCCCCCAGCCCTGACCAACTTTTGCTCGCTAATACACATGCCCACATACATGCACATGCCTGAAATACTCAGTACTAGCTTGCACAGAGGCCTGTTTGTTCTCACCTTGGGTCGCCGAGTTGTAGTCTGGACAGGCAACAGCAGCCAGAAGAGAAGTAGTCAGGAAAGAAAAGATAATGGCAGAAAGACGGCAAAAGGACAGAATGAGAGCAGAAGAAGTCACAGGAATGGGGCTACAGTTACCCACCACTCTCCCGACCCCACTCCATTCCCTTTTCCCACCAGTGAATCACTACATTCCTACTCCAGGAATCCCAAATTTCTATTCCCCTAGGTTCCTGTTCCCACTTTTGCCCAACTCTTGAAGGCCTCACCCCTAAAGGCAATCTGGAAATCCTAGAAGTCCCTGTCTCCTAGGCTGAGCCACAGGAGACCAACGGCAGCAGCTGGTGAGAAGGTCTCCAGAGACCAATCCTTCTGCAAACAACCTCTCCCACTCCAGCCCAGAAGCAGAGGCCCCACCCATCTACCACTCCCAAGGACTTTCTCAGGTCAGCCTCTTCCTTCAAGTGATACAGACTTCATGTAAGACTCCATAAGAACACTGCTCCCACCCTCATCATACCCAGTGACAGAAGCCCAAAAATGAGAGGTCAGATCCCTAATACACACAACACAGCTGTCCTCTTCCTCTCTTCCCTCTCCCCAGGACTAGACCTAACAGAAGGCCCCATCCCTAAGGCAGAGGGCTCAGGTGTCAGAACTATGAATATTACATTAGCAGAAGCCCAGAGCTCAGCAAAGTAACCCCACCCAGCTGAACAAGAAGGTGGGGGTGGGGAGCAGCACAGAAAAACTACTGTCCTAAACCAAATCCCAAATCCAGGGAGCTTTCAGGTTACTGCAGTGATAAATAGGCGATTAACTCCAAGTCCTAAAGGGTGTTCCTGCTGCCCAGTGTCTTGTTTCTCTAGCACAGACAAGATCTGGCTCGGGCCCTGTTTCTAGGAGACACGGGGTCCAAGGAGATCAATCTTCACCTCTCTTATCCTAGACTAAGCTCCCAAAGTTTAGGGTCCAAAACTACGGTCTCCATCCCACCCTGGAAAGCCCTTGACATAAACCCTGGGGAGGGGGGTTTGGGGCTGCTGGGAAAATAGCCAAGAGGCATTCCAGCACAGGCTGAGTAAGGCCAGCTGGCCTATAAAAGGCAGTGAACACCTGGGCCAGGTTTCAAGGCTCTACCAAAGAAAACCCGCCCAAGCCTGTTTGCAGTGGATTCCTGAAGCCCAAGCCCGTGAGGCCACTGGATACAGGGCCTGAAACAGACTCAGTCAAGCCAAAAGGGCAGTAAATGCCCAGGGATAAGGTATGATGGTAACACACACCTCTCCCTGTCCCCTCCCATCTGCCTCCCCCTCCTTCCCAACCAGGTACACAGACGAAGTCAATCAGCCCCCACCCCCACCCCCACCAAGCCTGCTGCCACCATCGCCCTGGCAACCGGGCAGCAGGACCAGAGCAAGCAAGTACCTTTCGAGCTGTCGGTGCCTGTCTCATCATTGCAGAAAACCAAAGAAAGCAAGGAAAGGAAACAGGAGAGACAGGACCGACAAACACAGGGAAGAAGGGCAGACGAAGGGAGGGAGGGAGAGACCGAACAGAGGGAAAGGCGGCGAGACAGGAGATTAGTGCATCAAATCCCAACAATGCAGCTTTAGCTTCTTAGTCAGCGGGGTCCTGGCCTGAAAATGGCTGCTGCTTTGACACAGAGACCCCCGCAGGTGCTCAGCAGGCCAGCCAGACTCCAGCAGGCACCTGAGCGGTGCCCGGCCCAGTTCGCCAGCCTGGGCTGATGGCAGCCTCAGTGGCCGCAGCACCAGCTCCACCTGACGTCATGCACCCACCCTCCTCTGCTCCATGGAGGTGGAGCCACTGGTCCTTGGTCACCTAGCAACAGCCCAGGGCCTTGCTAGCTCCTCCTCCTCCTCATGACTGGACAAAGTCCTGTGCAGAGCCCGCCCTGCTTCTTCCGGCAGAGAGCTGTTTCTAGCTCTGCCTTCCCCTTCCTCACCCGTCCCCTAAAGCTTGCTCCCACTGAGCCTGGGCCGAGGGAGTCAGTGGGCAGGAACACAGCGGCTCTCTTCCCCATCAGTCTCTCTCCTAACTACACTCTCTACTCCCCTACAATCCCATCATTTCCACTTCTCTTGTATACACCAGCAACATCAGGATGTCTCTCATCAGGACCACATATCCAGAGCTCCCCTCCAGGACCAAGCTTAAGCTCTGAGGAGCAACGGAATGATTGACAAACCCTGGGAACGTTCTACCGGAACAGCAGCAGCTCTAATGACAGTGCGGGCTCCTTTCCCAAAGGTTCCTGCATTGTACACAGGTCTCTAAAGGGCCTTCCAGAACCGACTAGGTACTGTGCAGAGGTATTTGTGTTCTATTCTGCCTTGCCTGTTCACAGTGGATTCCTGAAGCCCAAGCCTGTGAGGCCACTGGATACAGGGCCCTCAAACCACTCCTTTTTGCTCTGGATCTAGCTCCCTGTTCCACATGTGGTGAGGGCAGGGATCAAGTTAATTGTTTTGAGAGAACTGTTGGGGTTGAAGACTGGACAAAAGAAGAGGGCACTCTACTACCTGGATGACATTTTCCACCATAAGGTGCTACAGCTCTGTACAGGCAGTCTAGGCTGTGCTTTGACACCTCACCTTGTGATCTAGCATTACTCAAGCCCCTTCCAGAGTCATGTTAAGCTATAACCAAAACTCCTCAACAGGCTGGGCCTGGTGGGGCAGGCTTATAATCCCAACACTCTGGGAGGCTGAAGCAGGAGGACTATAAGTTCGAAGCTCAGCCTGGTGCCTGTCTCAAGAAGAAGAAGAAAAGGAAGCAATCCTCCTCTATAGACTTTAGTTTCATGCTCTTCTCTATTCAGCAGCCAGAGGAGATAACAATCAAAAAATGATCCAAATTTCAATAAACCGAGAATCAGCCCAGCATCCTTTCTACTATTATTTTTCTTACATTCCCATTCCCACCCACAGCCAGGACCCAGGACTCAAAGAACATATTGCCACATGGTCTCTATCACGGCAAGACTCCCAAGTGAGGACCTGTTACTCACCAAGTGTCAAAAAGATGTTTTCTTGTCCCCTCCCACAGCCCTAATCCAATAGCTCTCCATGCAACTTCAGAAAGGCCTGACACAGGCTGACAACAAGGAAATCACAGTATTGTACATACAGTGCAAACATATAGTCAGGCAAGCACATGCAGGCCAGAGATATCTTGGGCAGAAGCCCAAGATGGGGACTGGTATGGGAAAGTATTCACGGCAGCAACTTAAGGGTTTAAAATTCTGTGGAGATGGAGGTAAGGGGTGGAACAGTTGAGCCCCTACTTACACAGGGTCAGGGATGAGCCTCAGGTACACACCAGAGGAATGAGGGAAGGAGGAGGCAGGTAACGACCAATGGGACAAAGTGGCAGTGAGTATGCATGACGCCACCCACACAGAGATGCACACGCTGTTTCCTGACTTCCCATCTCCTTACACAACCATCTCACCTACTACTTTATCCCACCCTATTCTTCCAATCAATCCTTTCACAGCCCCTGAAGATCAACTAAGTGAAAGGCCACTGTAAAGCAGTAAATGCCCTATGTCACGTTGCCACTATTTACAGTGAAATGTTGGAATCGCTAAGAGTTGAGCAGGAAGAAATCATTCCCTAGTGAGTGTTACTTGAGCCTAGATACTGAGCCTGATGTCCTTGTACCCCTCAAGCCAAGGCTACCATTTCTTCTGGCCATCTCAGCCCCCAGGTTATACAAACATGCATGCAGCAACCCAAGAACATGCAAGACAGCAAGGGAGAGGGCTCATGGCCACCAGAGACCCAGGCACAAAGAGTAAACACACCACCTTCTTAGGCTTCATTCCCCGCTGCATGAGGAGTGGAAACAGCAGAGTTAGAAAACAGACATCACGTTGTGCTGGCTGGCCAGACATTCTGAGTATAGATATTAATACCAATTCAGGTACACACAGGCAGGAAATGGCAGGGAAGCAGAGCAGGTCTGTATCAAGCCTGGGTAAGTAGGATGAGGGGTCTCGCACCAAACCTGGCCCAGAGGAGCTGAAGCCCTACTTGACAACAACACAGAGTGGCAGAGGGGAGCTACAAAGGGCCCTATGCATTCAGCCTAACGCAGGCGGCAGCGGGCCAGGCTCCTTTCGTTACTTGTGAATAGAAGAGCTCCTTTTCCCTCTATCATCTACCTTACCTTAGCCTCAAACTCTTTAGATCTTGGCATCTTTGGGTAACAAAAGGTAGTAAGTTGGCGACCCTCCTGGAGTCAGATCTCTCCTTCCCATCACCCCTCAGCTCAATTTCATGTGACCCCACACTTTCAGAAATGGTTTTGCTCTGCTACAAGCTTTACTCTAATGGAGCAACTCCTACCTAGAAAGCTTCCTTCTCAGGAACAGACTTGAAGGTTAACTTGGTTCAGACTCATCTATCACTTCTATAGAGCATGGGGTCTCCCTCCCTCTCTCTATATATTACCCCTATTCCCACCCTCAAACTACTCACCAGTTTGCTTGTCTTTGCCGCTGTATCAGCTCCCTCTGTAGAAAGCAAACAGACATAAAACATGCATGCGTACAGAGTTAGGGATAGAGACTATGGAGGGATTAAAGGGAGATAAAACAAGGAAATATGGTGGCAATGAAAAAATTTCAGTACCCACTGTGGCCCACTGTTATGGGAGAAGTACTAGGACTTCCAGTTAGGAGGAGACAACTTAAGTGGACGGTTATTACCTCTTTTGAGGACCTTTGAAGCAGAAGAATCAGGTGTCTCTGGAGAAGTAGTATCTGCTCCATCTTCAAATACTTGGATCTGAAGTCATAAAATTGACTCAATATATCCAGATCAAGAATGGCTAACACGGGGCACTTTTTGGTCTGTACGTAAGTCAGAGTACAAGGCAGCTTCTAGAAGGATGAACTGCCAATCTTCCCTCCCTGACTACCTCCCACTCTCCGGCTAGAGGCTTATGCCTACACTCAGGAAAAGGAAGTATCAACACACCAGCTGTACATGCAACACTTATATGGGTGCGCGTGATACATGTGTACACACACACACACACACACACACACACACACACACACACACACACACATATAAAAGAAAGTGGTGAGTACCTGAGATTGGCGCACAAAAATGCCATGCCCTTCATCACAAGTGAAATACTTCCTGCCTTGGACAGTTCCATCATTCTTGCCTTTTGCTTCATCCAGAATAACGCCTACCCATTTGCCATTGGCAAAGAGTGTGGTTCCAACATAGGCCACAGTGCCTCGGTGGCCTTTTCCAATCACCTCGACACGGGAACCTATCCTCAGAGGCCGGGCACTTGCCTCCACACTCATCCTGCTGCTACTGGGCGTCTGAAAGAAAGAAACATACAAACATACACAGTTAGAGACCTCAGGTCAAAGGTGGCATCCTAGTGCATAAGAAATTACTCAGTGTGGGCTGAAAATAGACTTTAAATTCCATTCTTAGGGTGGATGAGCCCCCAAAGTCCCCTTTAAAAAATGTCAGTGAGGAAACTGTAGAACTAAGACTTTTCCAAATTCTTTTAGGATCTGTTAGAATTTTTAAGAGTTTAACTTTCAAAACAAATCAGAATTCATTGATATATCTGTAAATACCACCACATGGCTGCTCTCAAGAGCAATGGCCCCAAGAAGAGGAATTAAAAAACAAACAAATACTTCAGTGTACAACAGGCTATCCACAACACAATGCCCTACCCCAGAAGCCTGTACTGAGAAGATAGGTGATTCAGTGGGTGACCCTCCAGAATCCCAATTCCCTCTCAACTGTCATCTGTCTTCTGTGGGTCCAAACTGTTCTTTCAGGCCTCTCATTTCAGAAACATGTAAATGTATATCCTTCCAGGCCCTCAAGTTACCACCACTCCTTATCTCCCTCCTCTTACTCTCATCCACATACCCATCATGGCACTCCTGGATGCCTCACTGCAACCCATGTGAACATTCAACAGCCTTCTTCTTGGCCTGCCATCCTATTCCATCCACTCTGCCCCTAAGTTCTAGAGGTCCTTCCTCCTTGCTATGTTGCTACAAAAAGAAAAACATAAGCCAACTATATTATGCATCTCAAATTTGTTTTTCACTTTGTCCTCAAATTCTGCCCAGTGGCTCAAATGGATGTCCTTATCACTCCACAGATGGGCAAGGCAATGGGACAAACTAAAACACTGTCCTTGGGTGGCTCTCAGCTTCTAAACATCTGTGATTAAAGGATACAACGTGAAATTAGGTCCCGAATCAGCCCATGGTTTAGAAGAAAATCACACCTAAGCCATTTTTAGCAATATCAGCTCCACGAGCCAAAGGCCCTGCAGCAGACAGATAAATGAGGCAAGAAGAAAGTGACACCATAGTCCTAAAACTTCGAAGGGCTCCCCTGTAATACCCCACTTGGCTTCAGAACCAGGGGCCCTACCAGAGACAGGGCAGGGTCAAGACACTCCCAGCCCATCACTCTCCAACTCCCTTCTCCAAAGGCTCACAGAGGAAGGCAGGGATTTAGCACCCAGGGGCTCAGAACCCAAAGCACACCTGTGAGAGCAAGGGGGATCTCTAAGACCTGACAATAAAGAAAATTTCCAGTGACATCAAGTCTGGACCCAAACTCTAAGACTCCCCCAACCTCCCAACAAGCCTCTCAGAAGAGCAGGACACAACACAGTAAGCACAGACTTCATCTCAGACAGAAGAAAAGGGAAGCCAAGTGACAACAAAGCAGATCTAAAGGATCTCAAGGACCTTCCTACAAAGCCTTTGTAACCATCAATCCCACACTGAGTTCCCAGACAGTCAGCTGCCCCGCAGAAATTCCTACCCTGGGCGTCAGTCAGAGGCTGGGCCCCGTCAGTCCCATTTACCCAACTCTATAGGAAGGGCAACTGTCCAGCCTGTCACCATAAGCCTTCCAGGCTCCTTGAAAACACTGTATGAGTGCCTCTAGCTGAGTTCCAGCCCATCGCCCCAGCCCCCACAGCGATGATGTCCACAGGCACCCAGGCCTTCACCAGCAGCCTGCCAGGGCCGCCCCGACCAGGGCCACTTACCCGGTTGTACACGTGCCTCTTGCTCTGGGCCATGTTGCTCGCCCAGCCTCTACCCCCTCCCCCAGCTGGCCAAAGACAGAGAGAAAAGGCAGAAACCTAGGCAGGAGGGTCAGGGCGCTGGGGCGTCCTGGAACAACACAGGAGCCGTCAGGCACGGCCCTCCCCGGGCCATGTGCCTTCCTTGGTGGCCTACCAGGGCAGAGGGCAGTGCTGGGGCTAAGGAGCTAGTCCCCTCTGCTGCTGCCTGAGGGTTCCTGAACCCAGAGACACCGAATCCTGCTTGCCAGCTGATGAGTCTCACTCTGCGCTAGTGCTGCTCTAGACTTGTCAGGATCCGCGCTAGCCTCTGGGTCCTAGTGCTCCCCTGCTTCATCTGGGCTGGAGAAGAGGGGAAAGGAGGAAGAAATGGCTCCATCCAGAGATCCTCAGCACTCACTTCTAGACTACACTGCCCTAGGGCTGGGAAGCGCACCCTTGATGATTCCTCCTAGCCTGTACCCCTCATCAACACTGCCCCGCTGCCCCAGTTTATGAGGCTGCAGAAGGTACACAAGTATCACTCAAAGTGATCAGCTTCCTAGAGCTCCAGACAGACAAATAAGGGCCTCTTGCCTTCCCTGTAGGCCCCATTTGTAATTCTCTTCTCTCTTTCTCCTCTCTCTAAACTATGGACTCTGGTCCAACTCTAGGTGTTAGGGTCTGGAATGCATTTCACACTGATCAGAGAGGCCAGACCCTGCCCGAAAACAGCACAGTAAGGGCAATAATGGGGAAATTTCACATACCCCAAGCTCCCACATATACTGACAAAGATTGTTGCAATGACACTTTCACCCTCTAGATTGTTGTACCAGGCCACACTCTGAACTCCTGGAATATCAGATCCAACTGGATTACTAAAGGCAGTGTTCAAAAGTAGAAAGCACCACTTTCCCCTTACAGCCTAAGCCCTAGTCAGTGTCTACTATCTGCCTTTTACATTCCTGGCCCTGCCCACCCACATCCAATATTCAATGAGATAACTTATGTTTTAAAATTTTCATAGTTTGGGCTGGAGGAATGGCTCAGTGGTTAAAGTGCTTGCTACCTAGCAAGCGCTAAGTACACTAGTTCGATTCCCCAGCACCACATAAACTGGGCATAGTGGCGCATGCCTGTAATCCCAGCACTCCGAAGTGAGTTCAGGACCAGCCTGGACCACAGAGTGAGACCCTGTCTTTAAAAAAATAAAAAGTCCATAGTTCATAAAAATCCTTAATAACCATATATTACTCTCACAATGAATTTTTTAATTTAGTGAGATTATGTTTGTTTTTGTTTGTGTGGTACTGAGAATTGAATCCAAGGCCATCCTAATGAGCTGGTTCCAAAGCCCTTTTCTTTTTTTATTTTGAGACATGGTCTCACTAAGTCACTAAATTGCCTAGGCTGGCTTAAACTTGTGATCCTCCCACCTCAGGTTCCTAGAATGCTGGGATTATAGATACACGTCATCACACCCAGCTAAGATTATACATCCCAGCAAGAAGTCTCCAAGGAGCCACATACGTACCACCTTATTCATTTACCCATCTGTCATGGACCATGAGCCAACAGAATAAGGCCCTTATCCCTTTAGTAGCCAGCAAGCTTGGCCTGGGGTCTAAACTGATTCCACTGGCTATAATGTGAATCTGGATCCCCTGGACCAAGAAATACCAGTCTTCCTTCACTGGCAGAACAGTGGCTTCCCCCTCAAACTATCCTCTTTCTAAGACAGACTTGATAGCCTAACAGCAGAATGACAGCCAACAAACAGATAATATGGCCCTAAAAACACCTCTCTATATCTTTAATCCTGTCTAAACCTCAAGGGAATCATCTCTGCTCCTCTGAAAAATCTTCAATTGTCCCTGACCCTTTCCCATTTATCATTACACAGGTAGGCAGGGCCTCACATGTTCAGAGTCCTTACTGTCTATAGAGCACCTCAGAAACATCTCTGTGCCTCAATTCCTACATCTGTCAGTTGAGAATAATCAAAGAACACAAAGGGCTAGGTGTGGAGCTCAGCAGTCAGAGTGCACAAGGCCATAGGTTCAATTCCCCACCACCATGTAAGCCAGGCATGGTGATGCACACCTGTAATCCCAGGCCGAAGCAGGAGAATCACTAAGTTTGAGGCTAGCCTGAGCTACAAAGAGATTTCAGGACCAGCCAGCCAGGACTACAGAATGAGCCCCTGTCTCAAAAACAAAAGAGGATTAGCTGAGGAAATCCATGTAAAACATGTAGGAGAGCACCTGCATTTATTTAGTGCTCAATAAAAGCTAAGAACAATATCATCCTCTTCATATTTGCACATTACAAGAATTCCACAGAAGGTAGGTAACAGATGATAATAATAAGGAAACTGAGACTTGGAGAAGCTAGCTTGACTTCCCTGGAGTTACAAAAAAAGGCAAGAAGTGGAGCAAAAACTGGAAAGAAAACTTGACTCAAAGCCTTCTGAATTTTCTACTACCCCACACTGCTCCCATACACACCTCTAGCTAAGCTCTTTCTCTAGACCATATGGCTTTCAAAAAGTCAAAATAGCTCAGATCTCAATACAGCTTCACATATGAGAATACCACACCATAAAAACTGTAAAAGGTACAGAAGAAGTTTTTTTAAAATGGACATTGTAGAAAGGGAAAAAGGGGTGAGACAGTGGGAAAGGGGTGTGTAAATAAATAAAATAAATAAATAAATAAATAAATACAGCTTCACAACTTAAGATCAACACAATGGGACTGGAGGAATGGCACAACAGCACTTGCCTTGCAAAGGTGAGGCCCTGGGTTCAATTCTCCAGCACCACATAAAAAAGCTCGGTATGATGGCACATGCCTGTAATCCCAGCACTTGGGAGGCTGAGATAGGATGATTTTGCCAAGTCCAAGGCCAGACTAGGCTCCACAGTGAGCTCAGGACTAGCCTGGCCTACAAAGCAAGACCCTGTCCCAAGATAAAGAAATTTTAATAATTACTAAAACTACATACAGAAGTGCAAAGAATTATTATCTGACAGAATACTACATAGTATATACATCTTAAAATGTCTAGACAATAAATACTGTAAGTAGTTACAGAAAGGTGCTGTTAGAAGTTTTTCCTTCTACTTCTTCCTCCTCCATAGAGAGGTACACGGAAAGAAAAGGTGTACTGAACTACATCTTGAGTCATGGGGTTATTATGGTTTTTTGGCTACATGGAAAGAGGAAAGGCCTATTAAACAGCTAAAGTTTGAACATAACATGAGTAGAGAGACAGAAATAATTCTGCCTAGAATGTTAAAGAAGACTAGTTTCGCTGGTGTGAAGAATTGCACGTGGAATTCTTTCATCAAACTACAAGCCTTCTGAAGCAAAACCCACAACTGCTTCTCTTTATGACCCAATCACCCCGTACCTATCAAGTCACATATTTACTGAGTTATACTAAAAGGTAAATACGGATGACAGGAGATGTTTAACACCAGACAGCGACAGATGGACTTGAGTAACAAAAGAAGTCAGTCTCATTCCTCAGCAATAGTGGAATAGTGAAACTATTTTTAGGAAGATCAAATTGGTGGCATGTGCAAGACACAGTGCAGGCAGGAGCAATTTGGCTAAGACAGGATTATAGTAAGGAGGCTGCTACAATAATGCACACAGAGTCCAGAGGGTCTGAATGAGGGTGAGGAGAGAGAAGAAAATACTAAAAAAAAGCCCTGCAAAGGCCATGGGATAGACCAGACACAAGGAAAAGGTCAGTGGGCCTCTGCAGGCTCTGCAGACACACTTGGATACAGCTTTGAGCCTCCTACTTCCTTATCAATGTAATTCTGGGCAAGATAATTAACCTCCTGAGCCCCACTTACCTCATTTATAAAAAAGAAAAAATAATGCTACCTCACAGGGATATTATAAAGAATAAGTAAGACAGTAGCAAAACATTTAGCACAATGTTTTACACAAAATATGTGCTCAATACATGGCAGATACCATCATTTTCATTAATGCAATGGCGCATCAGTGATGGCTTACACACAGCAGAAGCCCAGACGTGGCAAGGATAAAAGGATCAATGAATGCATACATTAAGTAGTGAGTGAACAGCCAGGGCATTTCCAAGATGAGTAATATAAGAAGGATGGTTGAAACATTAGCAGAATTTAGCAAATAAGAATAGAAACTGAGCATGTTAAAAAGAAAAAAAATCAACCTTGTTCCTAGGATCTCTCCTGGTGCAAATTTAACTATACATATGACCATATACATTTCACTACCTCCTCAGACACAAACTTGTGAGATCAGTGATTGCCAGTAGCAACGGGTCAGGAGGAGTGGAGCTGAGGAGATGAAGAAGGGGTAGGACTATAGGAGGACAACATGAAATAACCCTGTGTTCATGGAACTGTTCAGAATTTTGACTGTATCAGTATCCATGTCCTAGTTGTGTTACTACTCTATACATTTGCAAAATGTTCACCACTGAGGGGACCTGAGGGCATGACAATCTCTCTGTGCTGTTTTTTTAAACAACTACATGTAATAAATATTTCAAACAAGAGGCTGGGGAACTAGCTCAGCAGTTAAAGTGCTTGTGTAGCAAGCTCAAGTCCCTGAGTTCGATTCCCCAGCATCACATAAGCCAGGCATGGTAGCACACACCTGTAATCCCTGCACTTGGGAGGCTGAAACAGTAGGATTACCCCATGTTCGAAGCCAGCCTGGGCTACATAGTGAGTTTAGGACCAGCCTGAACTCAGAGTGAGACCCTCTCTCAAAAAAATTTTTTTTTCCAAACAAAACAAAAACATGTGATGTAGTTAAAACAGATTCCATTACTTTCATTCTACAGGCGATAGAAATGAATATCTGCAGTCAAACATCTTGCCCAAGTCTTATTAGGCAGAAGGCACAACTTAGCAGCTGAAGATATAGGTGTTCCTCCATAATCTCAGGACCCAGCCCATGGCCACCAAGACTCTCCTGTGTTACATGTTCCCTCATCTAGGAGGAGAGAAATATTCTCTGGATTTTTAATCCATTTTCATCCCAACAATACTGCTAAAATATCTAGGAAAAATGGGAGAAGATAAGGGGAAGAATCTTCCTAACTGGTAAAGAAGTTACTGATAGTCCTGACAATTTTTCAGAAAATGACAGAGAAAAAAATAGGCTTTTGAATAAGGAGGAAAGAACGAGGAGGAGAAGCCTCTTTTCTGTTTTTACCATGTCTTTCTGTCCTGAACCATTTCTACCTTGCTGGTCCTGGTACCATGCATTCCTTAACACCTTGTTCTCCTCTTGTCTCGCCTGACCAAACCATGCTTCTGTCTAACCCAGCTGTCTGTCTGCCTGACCCCACTCCTGAAGGAGCTGCCCTGAAACCCAGACAGTCTGAGAGCAGGGCAAAACCACAGAACTCTGAATGCACTAGTAATAAAGAGATAAGTATGAGTATAAGAGATAAGTATGGGGCAAAATGTCTGCTTGCTGGGAAGGTAAAAGAGGCTGGAAGACCGAAACTGGATTCCAGACACCCTCAGACCCACGAAGAAGACACCCAGAGCCTTCTTCTCTGAGGTCCTACTCCTGTATGTTACAGATCTTTTACACATCGGGGACCGACCTTTAACGGACTTTCTCCCTCTCCAGCTCCTTCATTATTCCCAGAGATGTCTGCAGTCCACTGCAACCTGAATATAGCTCTACCTGCTCCCAAAGTGTGCCTCTCTCCAACAAATACCAAGTGACTTCCACATCCATCTCCAGGGCCAGGAAGAAAAGCTATCCAATATACCACTTATCTTCAATAAAGGAGGGTCTGCTCATCCCTGTATTCAAGAAATCTAACTCTTTTAGTAGCAGCAGGAATCCTACTTAGCCTGTTTTTAAGCTCCTGCTGGTTCCTTTCCCTGAATCAACCAGCAAGATCCTGGCACTAGGACCCTGCAGACAGGGCACCCCGAGCCTGCGCTCTAAAGACAGAGATGCACCATTTCACAACTTCAGCAAAAGCCAAAGCAGCCAACAAAGCCACAGCCACTTCGGCTGTGCTGGGCACTGCTGTTTGGGCAGCGATCCGGCCACTCCCCAGCAGCAGATCATTCTGTCCTTTCTCTTTTTAAACCCACGTCATCAGCTGGTCATAACAGAAAACAATCTGCTCGAACCACCATGCAAAGGCGTATCCATAGCAACCTCAAGAGCAAGGACACAGAGATGATGCTTCAGCAGCTGCAGCAGAAAAAGGTAAGCTCATTTGTCTTCCATCCTCCCGTGCCATCGTCCCACCCTGCACTTCAGTCAGGTGTGCACGTTACCTGCAAACGCTACCGGTCACACCTACCAAGAAACATGCAGCGAGTTAACAATCAGTACATTACTATATAAGGTTGTTAAGTATGCCTACCCATAACTAAGTGGGAAAAAATGAACTGTTTCTGGTGATTAGGATGGGAACAGGGTCTCCAAATTTCACCATCTCAGGGGACACAGTCTCAGCCTGCAATTCCTGACAAATCACAAGTCTTTCTAGTCAGGATGCTAGAAAATCACCAAGGACATCAGAGTTCCCTACACGCCTGCAAAAAGCTGGAGGGCAGCGCTGACCCCACAGCCCTGCCCCCCTCACACCACCACAACGCAGACACTAGCACGGTAAATGCCTTCAGTAGCTGGAAGGTCCAGAAACTGGGAGTTGGGATTAAATTTCTGTTTTCTTTGATAGCTCTGGAGAAGGAATCTCACTTCTGCCAAAAGAAATTAATCAAAAATAAATATTAAGCCTTAGTAATCCTCCATGCCTCAATTTTCCTTTGTGTAAAATAGGGATGACAATAAAACCTCCCTAAGAGAACTGTTATTAATATTACTTTAAAATGCCTGAAAAAAAAAAACAAAACAGTACTTGGGTTGAAGAATGTCAGCTATTATCATTATGAAGAAGGCAACGAAAGCCATAAAGTATAGAATTCCAGCGTGAAGGATCTTGACTTTCCTGGAGTTTATTTCAATTCTAGTTTCTCTCTCTCTCTCTCTCTCTCTCTCTCTCTCTCTTACTCTCTCTCTTTCTTGAGATAAGGTCTCAGGCTGGTCCTTAACTTACTATGTAGCCCAGGCTAGCCTCGGACTGACAGCAATCCTCCTGTCTCAGCTTCCTGAGGGCTGGGATTACCGGCGTGCTCAACCACGCCTGGCTTATGAGGTGCTGGACTCCACTCTGAACTCTGGGCATCGCACTTGCTAAGCAAGCCCTTAATCGCTGTTACTCCTCCAGCACCTTTCTCTCTCTTCTGAATGGTTGTTTCAAACTTCCTTTACCACTTCCAAGTTTCTATTTCTGTTGGAGTCCACATCAGTACCTCTATACCTCCAAACCTTGCTGAGAAAGAAAACTGAATAATTTCTTTGCAAATGTAGATACGTCTGTACCCACTATTCCCTTCCTTCCTCAATTTCTTCCTTTCTCCCACTCCCTTTCGAAGGAAATGACATTCTTTTTTTTTTTCATGCTGACCCCTCCACCCTTCTCTTAGGACAAGATTTAGCTACCATCTCTTCCCTAGTGGCCCCTAGTGAACCCTCTCTGCTCACTCTTACATCTCATCATAAAATCATGTTCAGGGCTTTTCTATTACAGTAAAAAACTGTCTCTAGTCCCTCTACTTCTCCACAAGCAACCCCCATCTCTATTCTCCTCTTTGCAGCCAAACTACTTGAAGTGTTAAGTAGTATGTGCTTCTTTAGTTCCCACCTACGTACCACATCACTGCAGTCTGGCCCTGTCCCTACCTCTCCACTGAAGCTGTTCACAAAAGGTAAAAGAGCGCTATTGACCACAACCTCCCAACTACCCAAACTCCAGGTGCATTACCTAAGCTTGTCCTTCTTGACCACCCTGCAGCAAGTGAAACTGCCAAACCCTTCCCTGGAATGTTCTCCCTTCCTAGCTTCCTGGACAACGCATTTCTTGCTTTGTATACCAATCCCTCTCTTGTCTTTGTCCCCCTCCTCCCAGTCTTCTGTTAAGTGTGACCAGGACAGCACACTCATCCAAACTTTCACCACCACCTCCAGGCAGAAATTCTCTTCTGAATCTGACTCGCATCTCTGTCTACTAAGTGCCACATATCCCTCAAGCTCAACACAACCCAGTACAACCTTGGTATCTCCCCAGCTCAAAATGATTCCTCTTCTATATTCCTTCTTTGATAATGGCACTCTCATCCACACAAAATAGAAAATGAAGTCATCCTCAACAACTCTCTCTTTTGTTTTTAAACAATTAATTAACACCCTTATTCATGTTAACTTTATGCCTCTGCACTTTTTCAGAATTGTCCCTTCCTCTCTAACCCATTTGGCTTAATCTTTAATTTAGCCCTAACTACTTTTTTTTTTTTTTGGGTGGGGGAGGTATTGGAAATTCAACCTGGGACCTTCACACTGAGCTAAATCCTAAGCCCTTTCTAAATTGCTGAGAAGCTAGAGGAACTGCACAGAGTAGAGTGCTTGTCCAGCAAACACAAGGCTTTGAGTTCGATTCCCCAGCACTACATTAAGCTGGACATGGTGGTGCATGCCTGTCATCCCAGCACTCCAGAAGCTGAGGCAAGAGGATTGGCCGTAAGTTCAAGGCCAGCCTGGACTACACAATGAGTGCAGGACTAGCCTCGGCTACAGAGCAAGATCCTGTCTCACATGAATTTGAATTTATGATCCTCCTGCCTCAGCTTCCCAGAGTGTTGGGATTACAAGTATATGCTACCAAGCCCAGTTGCTACCTACTCAGTATGAGAGTCTCCCAAAATCCCTGATCCAGATTCTCCCCTTCAGTGTATTTTAACAGTTAGCAATCCAAAATATAATCACATCACTCCCTGTCTAAAACTCTTCAGTGAGTTCTGTGCTGAAAAAAATTGAATCTTCTTAGCACAGACCTACAGGCAATTAAAACTCTGGCCCCTTATGAGCCAGTCACCTCAATCGTCTCTCCTTTGATTCTGATGTCTCTTATATTCCAGCCACTTGGATCTACTACCTTTTCCCCTTATCCCTCCATATGTTACAAATGCCACCAGGAACATCCTCTCTCCTCATCCTTAAAAGACTCACCACAATAATCACCTCTCTCCTGAAGATTCTCCCAGCTCTCCATTTAAGTAATCATTCTCTCCTTCACCCTCACATACCACCTTGGAGAAAACTCTATTACAATATTGCATTTTACTTAAAATAATGCTTTCTTATTATGTTATGGATTCCTCCAGGATATAGCATTTTACTCATCTCAGTATCTAAGCATGGAGCACAGTGCTTTGCACTGTGAATATTGAGCAGAAGTTTGTACAGACTCCTAGCTTAGGCATATAAACTGGTTTTGACAGCTTTCCCAGAGAGTAGCTCCATCGTTAAACACCACCACTAGAGGTCAGAAATTAGGTCACACATACTCCAGCAGACATAGCTTTTTACTCTCCAGACAGAAGCCTAATACTAAAAACTCAGGGACAGCCCCAGGACCTGTGGAATTTGGTAGTGACATTAAACCCCAATCACATACGCTTCCAGAACAAAAATCACAGAGAGGGCTCTAGGTGAAGTACAGGTCTTCTAGGAAACAATTTTGAGGCTTCAAGAACAGAAAAAGCCTATGCTCTGCTGCACTACAGCTCCTGGGAGGTCTGAAGGAAGCTGGGGAGGCCAGGCCGCATATTGAATCCATCCCTCAGCTAAGCTCACGGGGTACCAGCCTGGACTTCAAAAGGAAAATGACATTAAGGAAAAGTCAGAATCCCCAAATGGGAGGGGCCCTAATGAGATCTGCCTTGGGCAACCTCTCACTTCACTCGTCTTCAAGGGACACTAAGTAAGGACTGTTTCCATTTCTCTGGGTATGAGACAGCTATCCCAAGGCTCCGGAGAACTACCTGTTAACTGCAGACAGACCAAGCAACCGGGAAGCATCTACTACAACTCTTTCCAATCTGTAACTCTAGGCAGCCATCAACAAAAATAAAGATGACATAGGAAGCCTAAAGTGGCAGCTGTCAATGGTTGTATGCTTCTCCCAACTTCTTTTATTGAGGCAGGGTCTCCCTTTGTAGCCCACGCTGGTTCTGAACTGACTATGGAGACCAGCTTAGCTTGAACTTGGCAATCCTCCTGCCTCAGCCTCCCAAGTGCTGGGATGACAGGGATGCATCACCACACCCTATGTGGTGCTGGGGAATCAAACTCAGGGCCTTAACTGCTGTGCCATCCCTCCAGCCCCATCTCCCAGCTATTTTGATTCTTCTTTAACAAGTTCGTTTGTACCCTCCTATCCAGCCAGACCTAACTTAGCAACTCTTCCTTAGTATTATCTCCTGCATCCTTTGTCTTCCCTACCACTGTCATCCTTCCGGTCTGCTATTGAATATCTTTGAAATTTAGGCAAATCCTTTTGCCACCCTTTTTGGTGCCTCATCTGCTGCACTACCTACCTTACAGATTATTAGTCAAATTACATCAGGTAGTAGAGTTGGAGGAATAGCTAAAGTGGCCAAAGCACTTACCTAGCAAGCTCAACACCCTGGGTTTATTACCCAGCACTACATAAGCCAGGCAAGGTGCTGCATGCCTGTAGTCCCAGCGCTTGGGAGGCTGAGGCAGGAGGATTGCCATTAGTTTGATGTCAGCCAAGGCTGCATAGTGAGTTCAGGACCAGTATGGACTACAGAGTGAGATTCTGTCTCAAAAGAAAAGTAAAGTAAAGTAAAGAAAAGAAAAGACAGACAAAGAAAGAAAGGAAAGAAACAAACACCAGGCCTATAAAAAGTCCTGGGATCTGCAACTGGGTTCTGGGTGTGGTGGCACATACCTGTATTCCCAGCACTCTGGGAAGTAGAAGCAAGAGGATCACCAAGCTTCAGCCCAGCCCGGGAAACTCAGTGATTTAGTGAATCTTATCTCAAAATGAACTTTTTAAAAAGGGATGAGATGTAACTCAGTGTAAAGACCTTTGGTTCAAGCCCTAGTACAAAATAAAAAACATAAAATCCTGTTATCTGTCATGTTACACATTTTTTTAAAAAGGCATTAGTGCTAGGGTCAACCTAAGCCTTCTATTACTGTATGTGAAGCCTAATCTCCTGCCCCTCTCCTTCCTCGCTTCTAATCACCTCATCCATTACAGGATAACTAGATCTTCAAATATACTGCTTTGTCCACGTATCCATCTGTCCAACATTTTCCACTGACTTATCATTTCTTGCTTGGGTTTTTTTTTTTTTTTTTTTGAGACAGAGTCTCACTCTATAGCCTAGGCTGTTCCTGAACTCACTGGTGTAGCCCAGGCTGGCCTTGGACTCAGGATGATCCACCTGCCTCAGCCTCCTGATTGCTGGGATCACAGGCGTGCACCACCACACCCAGCTTTATGTGGTACAGGGGAATCGAACTCAGGGCCTGTGCTTTCAAGGCAAGTGCTTTAACTGCTGTACCATTCCACCAGCCCCCATTTCTTGCTTTAACCAAGCAATCGTGAATCTGAGACATGCAGTCCCACCTTGGCAGCTACCAGCTGCTTAGAAAGCATTAAAGGCTTCATCTATTCTTGCAAGCCACCTCATCCCCAAAAGTCCAGCTAAAGTCTCATTACATGCAAGACAAATTTATGAAATTTCTTAAGCATAACTGGAAGAATTAAGGTAATTCAGTTTGAAGGGGGAAAGAAAGCAAGAATACCTGTCATCAGTCATCTAACACTCTGATTTAGGCCCCCCCCCCCTTTTTTTGGTACTCTGGATAGAACACAGGGCTTTCATACTGGGCTAAATCCTCAGCCCTTTTATTTTTGATGCAGATACAGTTCAGACAAGTTCTTTGAACTTATGACCTCCTGCGTCAGTATCCTACAGGTGTTGGGAAGACAGGCAGGGGCCATCACATCCAACTAAGTCACATTTTAATGGAGGAAATTTTTTTCCTGGTTGATTCTAAGAGATAACTTAAGACTAACAGAATACAAGTTGCAGAAATGTATTTCAGCAACGTGAAGAAAACTCTTGTTGTGCTGTTCCAAGAATATAATAGGATGCTTATATCTAATTCTTCACTCTTATAAATGTTCAAGTCAAAGTGAAAAATCTGTTAAATTGACAAGAATATTTTATATGGAATTCAACTATTAAAAGAATAACAAACAAAAATCACATTTTAGATCTGAAAGGAGCCTTAGGGTTACCCTACTCTAAACTCCTATTTAAAGGCCGGGATATATGAAGCGACCCACCCAAGGCAGCAGTTTGTTCTAAAGAGCAAGGTGCATGATATAATCAACTTTCAATCCAGTGTTCTGCACCCTTTTGCTATCCAGCGAGTGGTCCAAGGGCTAGCCACATTAGCACTGCCTGGGCACTTGTGAGAAATCAGAACCTGTACTTGACAAAAATTCCATAAATGGATGCCCCATTAAAGCTCGTAAGTCCTCTGCTGCCCCTTCCACATCGGGAGACTTTAGTTCTGTGACTACATTTCCATTAAACAGAAACGCCACCCAAGAGAAACTGGTTTTCCAGTAAAATTTGGGACAAATCTCCATACACACCTCCAGTTAACAATAACCATGATATATACCATTAACATATTGAAGGCTCTGAAACAGTCCATGATAGAGAAAACTTTAACAGTGAGTTTGCTAAACACTGGACCACCAAATGCCTTCTTAAAAACAAAGTTAACATCATCTCTTTTAACAACCCGCAGCTCAGGCTTTGGCCGAGCACCACGCAACGGCGGCCACCCTACCTCACAGCTCTTCACCTCGCCGCACTTTAAGTGTTCCAGAGTAGCAGCCGGTCCATAAAAGCGCGCTGCTCTCTCCACTGCAACGAGGGTAAGTTTCTAAAGCTCCGCTTCTTTAAGTCAGTAGGACTTACTGTGTGATTTCGCTACGGATCTGCCTGAACTCAAGAAGGACGCCCACGACGGTTTCTCAAAGGTCACCTGGCCAGCGACGGCGGCCCCCGGAGTGGGAGCACACGCGTAGGAAACCCATATCCAGACCCCACGCTTCAGACCCCTACGATTTTTTTTTTTTAACACAAATTTCCCAACAATGTGCGCACAGAAAACCTGTGGCTCGCTACGAGTTCGGGGATGCGGGGTGCCTCGGACGCTTGCCGGGAAGAAGAAAGCAGGACCCGTATAACTGCGGAGGAACTCTGAGGAGCACTCTGAAACACGGCCAGGACGAGGGGCTCAGGTGAGCGGAGAGACCTGGTCACTCGGGCGGGCAGCCCGGCCGCGGCCCACCCGGCCGCCCGCGCCCCGCACGCCGGCTCCGCCCGCGCCCTAGGCGGCGCCGAGGCCGCGTCCCGCCGAGGACAGCCTCACCAGCGCGTGGGGGGCTAGCCCAGCAGACGGACGGCAGCGTCGCCGCCCCCGTACCTGTCCCGTCAGGGGCTCGGCGCCCGCCTCGGACCCCTCCGGTGCCGACGCCCAGGACTCCGCGGGCCCCGCCCCGCCGCGCGCCGCCCCGCCCTCGGAGGCTGCCCGCCGCGCCGCCTGACCCCTCCTGCGTCACCCCGAAATCCCTCGCCCCCAGGGCGCTCGGGACCCGGTGAACACGCTACTCTTCCACGCAGTCCCGCCCCTCGCTGAGAAGTGCGCGCCGAGAGCAACCGAGAAGACACCGATCAGGCACAAAGCTGGACAGCCGGGATAGATTTGCGCACGCCCACTGTGCTTGGGATGGCGCGTAAGACCAGAGCGTCTAGACGCATCGTGGCGCGTGCCCTCTGCCGGCGAAAGGCAGGCTCTGCAGAAGCTTTGGAGAGTTTATTTGCAAGCTTTTGACGGCTAAAGGGCTAGTTAAAACTAGCGATCAATAGTATTTCTTTGGCTGTCTTGGAGAAAAAAATATTGTATTTCTATTGCATGTTTTCATGTAGAGATACAAACGTCCTCATGCCTTTATGATGGGAATGTAAAATAACACCAATTTACATAATGGCATTTGGTACTTTAATATTAATAAAAAACTAAACATCTTGACCCAACACTCACTTCTAGTGAGAAGTAATCGATCGAGTAATCGATCAAGTGTACCAAGTGTGCAGAGATGTTTGTACTGAGATGTTGGGATAGCCAGGATTTGATAGGCATGGGTTCGAATTCTATTAATACTTGCAATTTACTAAGCTATGTGAGATCTGGGGCTGGTTCCTTAACCTCTTGCTTTTTCATTTGTAAAATGAGAATGTTAATGAATACCCGTCTCACCAGGTTATTAGAAGGATTAAGCTAAGCTGTGGTATATTTGTCTCGGCGATCTCAGAAAACAACTTGAAAACACCGTAAGATTGGTGACAGAATGGAAGCAGGGGTAAGTGACAGAAGAGGTGGCGTGGGCGCCCTGCTACCTGCTAGTCCCTTCCCCCCTTTCACCTCCTAAATGCTATTCTGAACAGATAGTACATTCTTAAGGCTCAAAAATAATATTTTAAAATACGCACTAAAAATCCATCCTGCAACCTTGTTCCAATCCAACCCTGGCCGACTACAGGTAAGTAACTCTTATTAGCTGCTTGTTTATCTTCCTGGATTTCATTTAAATACAAGCACATATGAATATATAACCTTACTCCTCCCACTTATACAAAAGGTGCAGTATGCTTGCACCCTGCTTTCTTCACTTCATATATACTAGGGGGTTTTTTTGTTTTGTTTTTTGATACAGAATCTCACTCTATAGCCCAGGCTGCTCCTCAACTCAGTAGGGAGCCCAGGCTGGCCTCGGACTCACAGCAATCCTTCTGTCTCAGCCTCCCAAGTACTGGGATTACAGGCGTCCACCACCATGCCTGGCTTATGTGGAGCTGCAGAATCGAACTCAGGTACTTCACCTTGCCTAAGTGCTTGCTAAGCAAGTGCTTTAACTGCTGAGCCATTCTTCCAGCCCTCCTAGAGATCTTTTTTTAAGACAATATATTATAAGCTATGTTGGGGCTCTCAGGGGCCCGCTCAGTCAACGGGACCTCGAGAGGGGGAGTGCGGATTTAAGAATAAATACATGGACTCTTGCAAGGGCAAAAGACACTGCAAAAGACACTTTATTATCTACAGCCTTTTATACCCTCCCTGCCTTCCAGATTGTTAACAGAGCAGTCCCGTGTTTCAACACCTGACTTAAATTTCAAACCGTAAACAAGCAAAACAACACCTGACTTAAATTTCAAACAATAAACACTTCTTCGTGGAAAGGAACTTGGCCAAGGTCAGCAATGCTGAGGCTCTCGGGCCCTGAGGGCCCCAACACTTCTAGGCATGGTGGCACACACCTATAATCAATCCCAGAACTCAGGAGGCTGAGGAAGAAGAATTGCCATTAGTTCAAGGTGAGCCTGAGCTCTGAGTTCAGGACCAGCTTGGACTACAAAGTGAGACCTTATATCAATAATAGACAAATAAATAAAAATGAAACAATACATTAGACATACCCCCTCATTAATTTCTTCAGCTGCATAGTGTTCTATCACATGGACACATATGGACACATGTACTTTATTAACCAGAGTTCTCTATTTGGTTATTTTGTTTCTAGTCTTTTGCTGTGACAATGTTGCAATGACTAGCTCTGTAATATGATATTCCATATGTGAGCAGGCTATCTGTAGGATATACCTTGGTGGGATAGTAAATGTGTCTATAATTTTATTAGGAATGTCTTTCATCTCCTCAATGAAAGAGAAATGGTATGAAAGTTAAGTAGAAAGACTTTAAAAAGGCATTTCATACTCATATTTGTTTTATGGTAAAACATAAAATGTATCATCTTTCAATGTATACTTCATTGGTACTAAATACATTCATGTTCATATACAACCATCACCTTCCATCTACTGTCAGAATTTTCTTCATCTTTTCACCCTAATACTGGATATCTGATAAATTCTAGCCCCTTATTCTCTCCTCCCGGACCAAACTGAGTTGTTTCCATCTTTTGGTTATTGCACATATGGCCATATTTTTAAAAACGTAAATATATATACCACTCACTTCATGCCAAAGATTCCTACCCAAAGGAACTCTTTTTTTTTTTTTTTTTTTTTTTGAGATGATCTTGCTCTGTAGCCTAGGCTGGCAATCCTCCTGCTTCAGCCTCTCAAGTGCTGGGATTATACTCATGTGCTACCACACCTGGTTTATTTGGTGCTAGAGAACTGAACCCAGGGCCTTGCTTTGTGCTATTCCTCCAACCCTTAAAGCAACTCTTACTACCCGATTTTGTGTGTGCTGTCCCAGAGTGAGGCTCCAGAAACTTATGCTTTTTTTTTTGATACAGGCTCTCGCTCTGTAATCCAGGCTGGTCATGAACTCACTATGGAGGCCAGGCTGGCCTTGGACTCAAGGAAATCCTCCTGTCTCAGCCTTCTAAGTGCTGGGATTACAGGCATGCTCCACCACATCCGGCTTATGTGGTACTGGGGAATCAAACTCGGATACTTGGCACTTGATTTAGCACTTGCTAGGCAAGCGCTTTAACTGCTGAGCCATTCCTCCAGCCCACTTATGCATTTTAAACACACACAGCAGTTTCCTGTACACATTGCACTGCACCTTGGTTTTCTCCCCATTGGACAACATACCTTGGAGACTTGGAGGGTATCCATATTAATACATATTGATCGTCATACCTTGCTTATATCTGTTTGTAAGTCAATAGACAGATGATAGATAGATAGATAAATAGATAGATATATTCCATCTTCTGAGGGGCTTTACCAACCTTTAATGGATGTGTTGAGTTTTTTAGGTGAAGCTGCCAGGTCTCAAATGAGAAAGAAGTGAAATACAGGAAAGATTTAAGACCTTCTTAGCATTAAAAAAAGATCCCAGGGTCCAGAGGAATAGCACAGAGGTTATATATAGCACTTGCCTAGCAAGCACAAGTCCCTGAGTTTGATTTCCCAGTACCAAATAACCCTGGCATGGTGGTGTTTGCCTGTAATGCCAGCACTCAAGAGACTGAGGCAGAAGGATTGCTGTGAGTTCAAGGCCGGCCTGGGCTACATTACAAGTTCAGGACCAGCCTGGGCTACAGAGCAAGACTTTGTCTAAATAAATAAATAAATAAATAAATAGGGAGCCATCGCTCCCACATGGGCTGTAGAACACAGACCACATGTGTTCATTAGGATGGAATCCTAGATATCACGGACACAGGGAGGACCTGAGGGGGAGAAAACTTCCGTGAGAGAAGAATGCTATTTTCTAGGAGGAGGTAGGTTTTCAGAATAAAAGACTTAAGAAGAGACACCTAAAGGCAGCAGGGAAATTAAAGGTGACGCATTCTGCTAGCCAGTATTTTCATGACAGGTCAAAACAAAAAGACTAGCTAGAAAGATAACGATTTTGATCAAATCGTATATTCACCTTTTCATATATGCAATTGTCACTTATTCCTCCCACGCAGTCTCTTCTGTGTGTCTAAGTGCATGCCTGAAAAGAAGGCAGAGGGGGTGGGGTGGGAAACTGTGCTGATTGTCATTATCTCATGGTATCATTTAAACTGTGTATTAAAGTAAATGAATAACATTTTTTCATTATCATATTTACAAGGATTTATTTGTACTTCATAATTTATCTGTCTTGCTGGCAAATGATTCAATGCATTGTTTCGGGCGAATGAGGCACTCACATCAACACCATAAATCAGGACGTGGTTCATTCCTGTTGCTCCAAATGACCTTTTCTTCATTCTAGAGGCCTACACTTGACCTAGAAAACATTTGCTGTATAATTTGGTCAGTACTGTCCATTCTAACTGTGTGTACTTTTATGATGTCTTAAACTGAACGATTTATACACATGGAATTTGGGGTTTTGTTTGCTTTGAGCTAGGTAGATGATTGTTTTGGGGCCATTATAACATGAAACTACATTTTCTTTATAGTGTTTGACCAAGTTTGCAAGTCTGTGATATTTGTAAATACATACAATATCTGTCTTTCTTATCATAAGTCTTTTAGCTTTATTCTCAGGATTCCTATAGTCTGAACTCTTTGTATATAAGAAGACAAGAATATCAATCTGATTATGAACTTAAATATTTTAAAAGTATAAGTACCCTTATTTTCTGCAAATACCAGTGTGTAGACATTTACTGTTTTGCAATATCTTTAAGTGCCCCATTTTAATGCCAAGGAATACGTCTTTTGGCAACACAAACTCGTCAATAACAGATAAAGCAGATAAGTCAACAATGTTTTACGTTCTTACATTTCTTTTCTGTCAACGCTAATGAAGTCAACATGGCCTGAATGTCTGAGTAATGAAACACATCCCCATTTAAAAGTATGTAACTGAAAAACTAAAAAATAAAAGTATTTTTAATGAAAAAGAGCTGACAAAGCCAAATATGGAGGAGGATAGATATAGGGAAAAGAAATATCTAGGTTGGCTATAAACCAATGGTACCCATGAGGGAAGAAAAATATGTAAGAGACATAAAGATAGAAAGTAGAAAATGAAAGTGTTGGTGCTGGGGGTATAGTTCAGTGGTTAGAGCACTTGCTTAGCAATTGGGTTCAATTCCCCAACACCACATAAACTGGGTAACTGGGTGTCATGGCACAGGCCTATAATCCCAGCACTCAGGAGGCTGAAGCAGGAAGACTGCTATGAGTTCAGGACCAGCCACGGCTACTACAGAGTAAGACCCTGTCTCACAAAAAAAAAAAAAAAGATAAATATATAGAGAATGGGGGTTGGAGGAAAGGCTTAGCTGTTAAGGCTTAGCTGTTAAAGCACTAGTAAGCACTACATCAAGCACTAAGTACTCGAGTTCGATTCCCCAGCATCACATAAACTGGGCATGATGGTACACGCATGTAATCCTCCCAGCACTTGAGAGGCTGAGCAGGAGGACTGCCATGAGTCCAAGGCCAGCCTGGGCTCCATAGTGAGTTCAGGACCAGACTGGACTACAGAGTGAGACCCTATCTCAAAAAATAAGAAAACATATTATATAGAGAGGGTGTGTGTGGGGGGGAGTGATAGATAGCTGGATATAAAATCAAATACAAAAATTAATTACATCTTCTATAACCAACAATGAATGTTAAACCATGTAATTTTTGAAATCAAATCTATATCCTTAGTAACAAACTTAACAAAAGATGGGCACAATTCAAAAATTATAAAATTACATTTGAAGACATATTAAAGATGGAACCTGTAGCACAGTCACAGGCATGACGTTTTAAATTCATTCAGAAGTTACTTCTCCCATACTAATCTAAATGTTTGAAATAATTCCAATCAATATTCTCTCAGGATATTCCAAAGACCTAACAGCAAATTTACAAATTTCTAGTGAAGAACATAGGGCAAAAACAGCCTACACATTCTTGAAGGAAAAAAAAAAAATAAAGAAGACAGAGGAGGTTGGGAAACTGCTTATTTTAAAGTCACAGTAATTAAGACAATGTGGCATTGATGTAGTGATAGAAAAATAAGCCAGTAGGACAAAAACCTGGACCCAACACAAACTAAAAATTTTGATGTATGACAAGTTTTGTATTATTAGTCAGTGGGGGAAATATACAGTCTCTAACAGGTGGTGATGTATAAGCACGGAGAAAGCCAGGAAATGCAGGGAAAGAATGGCACTATTGGAATGGACCTGGTAGATTTAAAAAACAACTAATTATAAAACCTAATAACAAAAAATTAGGACTGGGGGCATATCTCAGGGGTTAAAACATTTGCTTAGAAAGCACAAAGCCTTGGGTTCAATTCCCTGGAACCACATAAACTATACATGGTGCCTGCCTGTAATCTCAGCACTTGGGAGGCTGAGGCAGGAGGACTGCCCTGTGTTTGAGGCCAGCCTGGGTTTATAATGGGTTCAGGACCAGCCTAGACTATAGAGCCTCAAAAATAATAAAAATAATTAAAACAATGATTGGAATCAAAGCTTCTAGATGAAACACAAAAAGTTTAGTCATAGCTGGTGAGATAACTAGTGAACCTGAAACTAGACTTTTAAAAATAAACCAAAATATACCTTTAAAATAACAAAGTATGAAAAAGTTAAAAACATGAAAGATAAGTTGAGAAGATCTAACATCTACGTCATTGGCTGGAGGCATGGCTCAGTAGTTAAAGTGCTTGCCTTGCAAGCGCAAGGCATGGGGTTCAATTTCCCAATACTATATAAACTGGTTGTGACGGCGCATGCCTGTAATCCCAGCACTCAGAAGGCTGAGGCAGGAGGATTGCTGTGAGTTGGAGGCTGGCCCAAGCTACACACTGAGTTCAGGACCAGCTTGGACTAAAAAGTGTGTCCCTACCTCAAACAAACAAAAAAGACAAATAACATTTAAGTTGCACATTTATAGAGAGAAAAGAAAGATAATAAAGAATAAAATAGCAAAGAGAAATATGGAACACGTATTCATCATCTGATTCAGGAAATCAAGCATTGCCCATGAAAATAAACAAAAAGAAGGATTTATTACAGTGAAATTGTAGAAAAACAATAATGAAAACAAAATCCTAAAGGGAGCAAGAAAGTAAAGGCAGATCCCCTGTAATGTAACTCCCGGTTGGCATCTGATTTCTCAACAACAGTAACAGAGGCCAGAAGACTAAGATTGCCTTCACCGGGAGAGGAACGAAATGACTGCCAACCCATAATTCCTTAACTAGCAAAATGATCCTCCAAAAACAAAGGTAAAACAAATGCCTTCCTAAAAAGATAAAACCAAGGAAGCTGATTGCCCTTAGATCCTGTGCACATTTTCTATTGCTGCCTAAATTATCAAAAATTCAGTGACTTAAAACACCACATTTATTATCTCATGGTTTCCAGCGGACAGGTGTCTGGGTGCAAGTCACCCAAGTCCTGGGGTCGGGGGTTTGACCCAGACTGAAATCAAGATGACATCCAGGACCACAGGCAGCTCAGGCAGCGGTCCTCTTCCATCCTCAATGGTTATCAGCAGAATCCAGCCTCTTGCTAGGAGTGTGGGACTGAGGCCTCGGCTCCTCGCTGTGTGGCCCTCTGCATGACGAGGCTGTTTCCTCACAGCAAGTGGGAGGGTCTCTCTGACTTCTGGGAAGGCTGGACCTCATGAATTCACTTCTCCCAAATAGCCTCTCCTCTGATTAACTCAACGTTAGCTGACTGGAGACTTAAATTAAATCAGCAGAATCTCTTTGCCAGTCACCTCAGTAGTCATAGGAGTGACACCCCACAATATCTGCAAGTGCTATTCACATTTTAGGGGTGGGGGTCTTACAGAATGTGCACACAAGAGGTGCAAACCTGAGGTCTTTCAAAAATTCAGTCTGCCATTCATTAGAGGAGTTTCTAAAGAATGCATTTCAGTAGAGGAAAACACAAGACAGAAGATCTAAGGTACAGGGAAAGAGCAAGCAGTATTAATATCAATATTAACCCTATCAGCAAATCCACCTAGCTGGTAGCATTAATATAATAATAAATCTGATTCATAAGATTAACAAAATAATTAAAATATTGGGCTATAAAAATATAAACATTCAGAGAGTATGACTAATGTTAACAAACTCTAAGACCTAGGTATAGTTTAAAAGAAAAATACATGGTTACAGATACTGTCAAGTTAAATATGTAGTTTTTAAAAATCTTCTAAGCCAGTCAGGGTGGTAACATATCAGTAACTGAGCACTCAGGGAAACTGAGGCAGGAGGATGGCAAATTCAAGCTCAGCCTGAACAACTTAGGGACTCAGCAAAACTCTGTCTCAAAATAAAACATAAAAAGGGGTTGGGGATGTAGCTCAGTGTGAAGACTCTAAGTTGAAACTCTAATACCACAAAAAAAAAAATGTTGCCAGTGTAGCTCATGAGGTACAAAGCCCCTGGATTCAATCCCTAGATTCCTAGTACCACACACACACACACACACACACACACACACACACACTCACAAAAACCCTACTTAAAAACCCTAGAGTAACTACTAAAGAATGGAAACAATACATGCTTTCAAAAGGAGGAGGAGTTTAAAAATTGGAAAAGAACCCCGCTGTGCTCTAAGATCCCCTCAAGTGCTCCTTCACCCTTTCCTCCTCCACTCATCTGGGCAGCTCAGGTTTGGTTTTTTGTTTTGTTTTTGTTTTTTACATATCGTTTTCCCCTTCCCACCTCTCTCCCAGCTTTCCTTTCCCTCTCCTCAAAGTCCATCTTCTTCCTTTCTTCCATATATCTATGGTTTGGTTTTCTCATATTAGAGAAACTTTGTGATATTTAACTTTCTGAGTCTGATTCACTTCACTGAGCATAATCATCTCAAGATGCATCTACTTTCCTACAAATGACTCAAATTTGCCATTCTTTATGGCACAGTAATATTCCACTGTGTGTAATACCACGTCTTCTTTTTCCAGTTACCTACACGTGGATATATTCTGGGCAGCCCAGTTTTAATTGCAGCTTGCTTTGGGCAGCTGTCACAATCAGTAAAACCAGGAAGATTTCTTGTCAACCTGCTCCAGTTACATAGGTTGGGGTTCTTTCCTTAAAGATCCTGGCCCAGCCTACATGTTTATTATCAGCTTCCACACTCCAAAGCTGCTGCCCTTGGAAATAAACAAGGATTTCCAACTGCTAACCTGTATGCCGGCAGCCATTGCAATCGTCTCGGGCTGTGTGCGAGACCAGGCTGACCTTCTGGCCCTGACTCCTTTGACAGCAGGAACTCAGTCTGCTTTTCTCTGTTCCTTGTACCTAACGCTTCTCCTGATATTATTCTGCGACGACGGACTCTACTGATTTGCCTCAAACTAACAGATGAGTGAAAGAAGGATGAGACCTCATACTCCCTTACTAGTCGGATTTGGGACTGATTCTGCCACCAGCTTCCTAATTCTTTTACCAGCTGGGTTACCCTGCTCTGTGACACAGAAGTGTGTTGGGAAATGATGCAATGGTACATTCTAGTAATGTCTGTACTCTGGGAGGCTGAGGCAGGAGGACAGCAAGTTCAAAGCCAGTCTGCGCAATTCAGCAAGACCCTGTTTCCAAATTTTTAAAAATAGAAAAATGACCTGAGAATACAGCTCAGTGTGCAGGCCTTACTACTACCAAAAAAAGAAAAAGAAAAAAGAAAAGAAAAGAAAAAGTATGAAGTCACCCTTCAGCACCTGGCTGCCAAAGGGCAGGAGGTGAGCATGGAATCATAACAGGAACACAGAGCACAGAGAAAAGGGGACAGCATCCGTCCTTCCTTACCTTAGAGCACTTTGAAAGCAGAAAGGGTCCAACGTAGGTGGTTGTAAACATGAGAGCCAGGCCCTCTGGCATAAGCGCCCTGGGGCACCCTGGGAGGAGTTGAGAAGACAAGTGGTGGTGAATGATGGGGGACTACTCTAAGGGAACCAAAATCTAGGGATTGTCTTGGGGCTCAGTAGAAATGCCACAGGGGCATGTACATACAAAGATGAAAGCAATGGAATCTGAAGCTATAGCTAGAGGATTTTACTTACTTATTTTTATTTATTGAGACAAGATCTTGCTCTGTAGCCCACGCTGGTCATGAACTCTCTATGGAGCCCAGGCTAGCCTTGGACCTTGCAATCCTCCTGCCTCAGCCTCCCGAGTGCTGGGATTACAGGTGTGTGCCACCACGTCTAGCTTATGTGGTGCTGGGGAATTGAACCCAGGACCTGCGCTTGCCTGGCAAGTGCTTTAACTGCTGTGCCATTCCTCCAGCCCACCAGAGGATTTTTAAAAGGCATTATTTCAGCAGGACACATAGGTTAGGCTTTGGGAATGCATGTTTTTGGGTCCCTGCACTAGGGAAGAGACAAACACCATGTGTGTTGGGAAGCAAGTCGAGGCATACTGATCCCAGCACCTGCTTCCTAGCAGGCGTATCTCAGGACTTTCCTACAGATCTTGTGGGGCAAAGATCTAAACAGAAGCTTCGGAGGTGAGATCTGCATCACCAAGCTTAGACAGTCACTGGTGGAGGCCGACCGGGCTAAGCCAGGTTTCCAGTCCATGCTCCCGACGCTGGAGGCAATGACTGCGTAAGCCCCATGACATACCAGCTTCCAAGATACAAAGTCCCCAACACCTGAGGGACAGCAGCTCCCAGTGGGCTAGCCTAGGTAGGGCCAGATGGAGCAGGCAGGAAGCACGGTCCTGACAGCGGACGCTGGCCTTCTCTCCCTCTCAGGCTCAGGCTGCTGGGCCGAGGCTCCTAGTGGGGTGACACGTGGGAGGGGCACTCGCCGCTGCCGGGCCCTGTCACCGCTGCTTCTTCCACATCACACCTGTGGAGCAATTTTGTAGGTCCCAGGAACATGATTCTGCTAGAGCTGCGCACACTGTGCAAGCAGGTGAGCCGGAAAGAGGAGGAAAGAGCCAGCGTGCCGACCAGGGTGCTGAACAGAGCCAGAGAAACAGCCGACCGGAAGGGCGAGCTGATGTGCAATGCAGAACCAGCAACGAGAAAACTCAACGGGGTGCTGGCGCCCAGGTTTGCTATAGCTCATAGAGAACGAGTTCCCCGCTGGACACAGTTCCACCCTGGGCTCAGGACTGCTTCAGCCTAGTCCTTGTCACAGGTGGTATGATCAAGAGTCAGGGCTTCTGTGAGCCCTGCGCAGGCCAAATGTGTCCGCAAAAGTAAAACCTGGAGTGGCTGGAGGAAAAAGGGTTAAAATGCTTGCTTATCAAGCACCAAGGCCCTGCATTAGATGTCCCAGAACCACATAAGCCGGGCATGGTGGCACATGCTTGTAATTCCAGCACTCAGGAGGCGGATTGCTGTAAGTTCAAGCCAGCCTAAGATCCACAGTAAGCTCAGGACCAATCTGTCTCAAAAAAAAAAAAAAAGAAAAGGTAAACCTTGAGCCAAAGAAACAAATCAAGTGCCTTAGGAATCACTCTGCGCTTAATTCATCAGATCCATTCCCCTAGCTTTGGCCCTAAAGCACAGTCTCCTAAGAATAGCGACAGGGTTATCCCCTGGAGTCAGGGTTCTACTTCTAGGCCTGGCCAACTGCTCCCCCTTGCGTTCAATGAGAAAACGGATATCCTTGAAAGAAAGTGACGGAAACATCACACCGATTCCTGACGCAAGCTAGGTGTTTATTTAAGGCAGGCAGGCGGTTTAGTTCCCACTGCCAGAAGCTCGGGACTCCGCATGGGGAAAGGCCTTGGAGGGGCGCAGCCATACCTTGGGGGGTGCCGTCAGTAGCTCTGCGCCAGTCACTTGGGGCTTGAGCGCACTGCTCTGGATAGGGCGCTGCTCGGCCTCCTGGGGCACCACCAAGCTGAGCAGCCCCTGAGCTTCCTGGTTCCACATGTGCATACCAGAAGACAGTTTTATGATTTCTGGCAACACCATGGACTTCCATGGCACCTGGGACGTGAACTCGAGAATCCGGGGTACTATTTGAGGAGGTTCGGAGTGCCGGCACTTGGCAGGGCCCAGGTCCTGCGGAGGCACCTCGGCACAGCCCGCCCACAGCTCTCCCCCCAGCTGGGCCTCCCACTCCCCGCCACTGGGCCACACTGTGGGGCTGTCCCTGTGAGCAACTTCAGCGGGCACAAGCGACGGGTGTCTGTGACCGGGAAGAGGCACCCGGGGGCCTAAGTTTGCAATGGGATGTGTGAGCCTGGGGTGCAGGCGCGAAGCACGGAAAGCAGCAGCAGGCTGGAACGAGAAGACCGCTCCGGACGCCACGCAGCCGCGCGAGCGGGCCTCGGCCCCTCCACCCCGCCGCCGCCCGCGGTAGACGTCCCAGGGATGGACCTTGTCGTCTGGGATCACGATTTCGGCCAGCGGGCACACCCCTTGGCTGGGGAGCTGCGCTGGGTCCAGGCGCTCCTTGCCGCCCCGGGGGCCCCCTCTGTCATGAAGCATCTCGGGCCCGGCGTCCGGGATCCCCGCCAGCGGCACGGCCTCTGCGGGGCTGAGCGCCGTGGGAGTACCGGCGGAAAAGGGCGCGGACACGTCCGAGACGACGCCGGGCACCATCGGCCGGTCTCGAGCCGCGCCGGGCTGGGGCTTGCCAGGGTCCCCCGGCGGGGACAGCTCCCGGGCCGGGCGGGGACCGGCCGAGGGGCGCGGGGGCGCTTCCAAGGCCTCACCCACGAAGGGCTGGCTCGTCGCCTGGCCGTCCGGGTCCCGCACCGTGCCCCCGCGCCCTGCCTTCGGGAGCGGCTCCGGCGTGGCAGGAGGGCCCCGGGGAAAGCTCGGCTCCGGGGAACCCTCCCAGGATTCCGACCTTCCTAGCGGGATCCGGCCCGGGCTCCCAGGGTCCTGGGGGAGTGAGAGACGGGAAACCGGGTGGGCAGGGAGGACCGGGAGTCGGAGAGGCTCCGGGGACCGCAACGCAGGGGGCTCCCGACCCCGGCGGCCGGGGCTGAGCTTACTTCGGCCTCTATATTCTCCAGACCCTCGCGGGCGCGCTCGCGCAGCACCGGCACCGAGCCCTGGGCCCAGGCGTCGGTCACACACGCCGCCGGCTCCTCGTCCTCGCCCCACGTGGGGTCCTCGGCCACTGCGGACTCCCCCTCGTCCCGGGCCAAGAAGCGCCACTCCACGATCTGCAGCATGGCCTCCCTGGCCTGGCTGATGGTGAACGGGACGCACTGCAGAAGCGAGGGACTGTCTCAGCCCGGCCGCGGGGCAGGAGGGCGAGGGATGGGCGCGAAGGACCCGGGTCCAGGCCCACCTGCTGGGCCAGGTAGACTCTGAAGGCAGAATCCATGACTCGAGCCAGTAGGTCGGCCAAGATGTCTCCCACCACATCCTCGCCCTCCTCCAGCGCCGTAAGCGCGATCCACTCGGCCTCAGTGAGCCTCCCAGGAACGATGTCCACCTGCGGCACCGGCACAGTGGGCGGGCGGGCTTTTTCTGCTTTGGATCGGGTCGCCCCGCGGTCTCGGGTCTGCCTCTCCTGCCTCTGTGAGAACAGAACGGGGCTCTCAGGGCAGAAAACTGGAGGGGTCGACTCCGTGGCAGCTACGAGCCCGAAGGAAGCTTTCTCAAGTTGCTTACTAGGAAGGAGGACAGTTTCCTGAGGACAGGGACAGTTTACTGAGACTGTCCTGTGAGGGACGTTTTTAAGTATTTGACCTAAATTAATTTTCATAACAGCTCACTGAGTCTACTTCACAGAAAAAGGAACTGACAGAACTTCTGTCGTTGATGGACAGCACACAGTAAACCCAGAGTGGAGAAAGCTTTAATCCGTGTCTCTTGCCATTTATGGTAGCGCAGTGGCCAATGTCCTTGAGAGTTCAAAGAAACATAAAATAAAGAGTCAATAAGTACACTGGAATTATTGGTGCTGTTCCCTCTACTGTGTGCTTAGCACTGGGGGTGGAGCCGAAGCCCTTCACACAGAGAGGTACTTTTCCAGCCCATATTCTTATTTTTTGTTTTGAAACAAGTTCTCACTAAGCCACTAAATTGCCTACCCTGGGCTGTAACCTGTGCTCCGCCTGACTGTACCACCTGTTAGCCTTCCTCTGCATTTTAACTACAATTTTCATTCCCTTTTTATGAAATTTGCCCAGGATAACACAACCAAGAGGTAAAATAATCAGAATTCATATGTAGCTGGACCTGGTGGCACAGGATGATAATCCCAGCACTCTGGGAGGCTGAGGCTGGAGGATCTAAAGTTTGAGACTAGCCTGGACAACTTAATAACAAGACTCTGTATCAAAATCAGAAATAAAAACGGGCTGAGGATGTAGCTCAGTATGAAGGCCCTGGGCTGCTAGATAAGTTCCTCCTTCAAAATAAAGAAAAAACAAAGACAAAAACTGGAGGAATGGTTCAGCAGTTAAAGTGCTTGCCTAGCAAGCGCTACATCAAGCACTAAGTACCCAAGTTCAATTCCCCAGCACCACATAAACCAGGCATGGTGGCACAGCCTGTAATCCCAGCACTCGGTAGGCTGAGACAGGAGAATTGCCTTGAGTCCAAGGGCAGCCTGGGCTCCATAGTGAGTTCAGGACCTGCCTGGGCTACGGAGCGAGACCCTGTCTCAAAAAAAAAAAATGTTAGCAAGAAGAGAATGCAAGGCCAGAATTCATTTGTAAGTTTGCCTAAACCCATAGATGAATTTTATCTTTTTTTTGGGACAGGATCTCGCTCTACAGCACAGGCTGGACATGAACTCACTATGAAGCCCAAGCTGGGCTTGGACTCATGGCAATCCTTCTGTCTCTGCCTCCAAGTACAGGTGTGCACCACCACACCTGGCTTACGTGGTTCTGGGGAATTGAACTTGGGTACTTAGCGCTTGACTTAGCACTTCCTAGGCAAGCACTTTAACTGCTGAGCCATTCCTCCAGCCCCTGATTTTACCTTTTATCCTCTCTCTCTACCCCATCCATCTCCTGCTCTTTGTGGTCCTAGAGAGCCAACCCAGGGCCCAATCTACATCCTTATCTTGTAGTTTTTTATTTTGAGCCAAGATATCCCTAAATTACTAAAGTGCCCAGCCTGGGAATGAATTTGCAATCCTCCTGCCTCAGCCTTCTGGAGTCCTGGATTTATACATCTGCATTATCTGGATGGGATATATTTCCTCTCAAATAAAAATATTTGCAACAAATATGAAAAAAGGATATTTGCAGTGTGGGCTGGAGGAATAGCACAGCAATTAAAGCACTTGTCTAGCAAGTAAAAGGCACTGGGTTCAATTCCCACAGCACCACATAAGCTGAGTGTGGTGATACATGACTATAATTTTGGCACCTGGGAGGCTTAGGAAGATTGCCCACGAGCCCAATGCTAGCCTAGGCTACACAATGAGTTCAGGACCAGCCTCGGCTACAGAGTGAGACCCTGTCTCAAAAAAGAAAAGAAAAAAGATAAATATCTACCAAATATATTAAAAGCTTGTGAAAGAGCTGCACATGGAAATGCATGCCTATTATCTCAGCATTCAGAGGCTAAGAGAGAAGGATTGAGAGTTCAAGACCAGTCTGACCTACATAGCAAGACTCTGTCTCAAACAAACAACAAACCTCATAAAAGACCATATAAGACCCCAGAGACATACAAAGGATATAATATTTCAAAAAAGAGAAAATATGGATAACTAATAAATATTTGCAAAAATGAAGAATCTTTAAAAATATCAAAATATGTAAACTTAATTTTAATTCTAATTTTAGGTCATCAGAACAAATCATTTTCAAAATAAGAATACTCAACATTAGCAAAGTTTTGGTAAAGAACATAGTGTGGCATGCTGATGGGAATGTACACTGAAACAATATTTTTAGAAAGCCATGCAGCAATATATATTAAGAGCATTAAAAACATTTTTATAGCTGAGTGCGTTAGTGCATACCGGTAGTCTCAACTACTGGGTAGGCTGAGGCAGGAGGCTCACCTGTGCCTAAGAGTTTGAGGACAGAATAAGCAACAGAGATCTCACAACAAAAAAGAAAAAAAAAGTTATTACTCCTTCAACCTTGTAATTTCAACACTATAAATACACCCAAAAACATATTTTTGAAATAAAAAATATATTCTCCAATATTCCCTGCAATGTTGTTTATAATAACAGAAGATTGAATACATGTCTTAGAAAATGAGTAGAAGGCTTGGAGGGATGGAACAGCAGTGCAAGGTCCTGAGATTGATTGCCCAGCACCACAGAAAGCTGGGTGTGGTGGCGCACGCATGTAATCCCAGCACTTGGGAGGCTGGGGCAGGCATATTGTTCTGAGTCAAGGCCAGCATGGGCTACACTAGTGAGTTCAGGACCAGCCTGAGCTACAGAGCAGGACCCTGTCTCAAAAAAAAAAATTAGTTAATTGTGCTTTATCTGTATAATGGAATAGCAAGTGAAAAATAAAGATAATCTTTAGGAAGAATTTACAATGGTATAGGAAACTGTTCAGGACTGAATGTTAAATAAAACAGGATACAGAGTTATATATTAATTATAATGCCAAATGTATAGATCAATGTGTATTCAAGAAACTACAGATGTTATCAAATAAGGTATGATTTCTTCTTATTCTCTCCTATATTTTACAAGTTTGCAGCAATGAATTTGTATCCCTTTAAAACCAAGAAAAAGTCACTAAAAATAAGTCTGCCCCCCCCCACTCACTTTGAGAGCATGGTAATTTAATAACGATGTGCTGGAAGTTTCCCCACTTCCCCAAAGTCTCGGAGCCAAAATTCATCTCAAACATGATCTCCCACACGTTTATCTACAGCCCTCTAAACGTTATTGCCTTATACTTGACATTCCCTATAATTCATTCTTCCCTTCAATCTAGTCTTTCCTAAACCTCACTCTGAACTCAAATCCCTTATGCCTCATTTCCCCCTCTCCACCAGCTAGAACAGGCCTGTGGCACGCCCACGAATCAGCCCACAGTCTTGGCCTGGTCTGAGGAGAACACAGTAGAGAGCACTAAGGTAAGAGCTGGCTTCTGAGGCTCCCGCTTCCAACCTCTCATCCAACACTATAAGGCTGCAGTGCCCAGACACGGCATCATGATGAGGAAGTAGAGATAATTTTGCATTAATGCCCTTTAAATCTGTTTTCTTTAAATTTCATAACTTTTAAACAGCTTGACTCTCAGGTGCAGCTTAGTGTTGATGTTTAATCCATTACTTCATCCTAAGAGTTCATCCAAATCGATTATTTCTGCATCAACACCAATCTCGCCCCCAGAGCCCGAGCAATTCCGGATACACTAAAACCCACTTAGGGTTTTTGAGACTATCTACTCTCCTGAGTTGCTTCCCAACGCACTTCTTGTTTTCGAGCTCAACACCACGGATGGCCTCTTGCCCGCAGGGCCCGAGTGCGACAAAGCGTGAAAGTGGGCATGGTGAACATGTCATCTTTCTGCCCAAGTACTGACGTGACTTCCTAAGTCATCCTGAACGCCCGGGAGGCGCGGAAATGGCCCACGGTTCCCGACACCGACCTTATTGGCCGACCCCAGCTCTGGCGCACCCCTAGCTGAGCTGAAGCTCACCGAGCCTTCATGAGCCATCGTCCCTCCAACACGGGGTTTCAGCAGATCCCCGACGGCCGCCACTGCCCAGGATCATGGCCGACGCCACCTAACGGTCGCCTGGGGAACCGTGCGGCGCCTGGGGTCGTTGGCCCCGCCTACAGTTAGTTACCCTGGTAACCAGCCGCGCGCGCCGCGCTCCGGCCATTCGCCCCGCCCAACGGCGTGCGTAAGTGCGTCGTCTCTATGGTGGCGGCGGATTCGGAGGGACCGAAGGATCTTGGAATCAGGTGAGGAGATCTGGGGCCGCGAGGATGGCCGCAGGCCGTGACCCGGGGCTGCAGGGAGCCGAGCTGAGGGAGGAGAACCTGAGGGCCACACCCGCCTTCTGGCTGTGGCATTCGGAGCCACTGGGTCCTGTGCCACACCGTTGCTCCCCATCACCCCATGACTCAGCCCTGGGATTCCCTCTTCTGCTCTATGAGACACTCCGCTCTGTGCCCCAACGCAGTTCTGGCCCTGGGGCACCCCGTCCCATCCCCCGTCTCAGGGGTCATCCGAAATGCCCCATAATCCCCCACAACACACACCCACGATCTTAGCTGTGATCTTCCTCCCGCTCGCGTGTCTCCTGCAGGATGTTCCGCCGAGAGCGCTCCATCCCCCTTCAGGGCTCCGCCGCTCCCCTGTGCAACAACCTCAGTGTGCTGCAGGTGCCCGCCCGCAACCTCACGCATTTTGGGGTGGTTCATGGGCCAAGCGCCCAGGTTCTCAGTGCTGCCCCTGAAGGCGTGCCCTTGGCCCAGCGCCAGCTCCATGTTAAAGAGGGTGCAGGAGTGAGCACCCCACTTATCACTCAGGTGAGGCGTGGAACTGGGAATAGTGTTGCTGCACTCAGCCCTACCCTCTGCCCTTTTTTCTCCAGATGTGAAGAATCAGACCCTCTCTAGCCCTCTGAGTTTCCACTCTTTGACTCTTGTGCCCTACTCTGATTTTCTCCTTCCGCGGGCCCTCCTCCTTCTAGGTCCACTGGTGTGTCCTCCCCTTCCGAGTCCTGCTGGTGCTCACTTCTCATCGAGGGATACAGGTAAGGTGACCCTTCCAGCTGCCCTCCAGGGCCCCGTGCCTTCCCCAGTTTGCTTTAAGTGCTTGTAGACGTTTCATATGCATAGCCCACTTTCTCAGCTTCTCATCTTCCTACCGGCCTTTGCAGTTCCCGAGTGGCACATCCAACATCTGACCTTGTACTACCTGTATGATTTTGGGCAAAGCCTCAGTGTCCTCTGAAAATTAGAGATAATAGTACCTATAGGTGGGTATGGCAGGGCTGGAGGAATAGCACAGCGATTAGACTGCTTGCCTAGCAAGCACAAGGCTCTGAATTTGATTCCCCAGCACCAAATAAGCCTGGAGTGATGGCACATGCCTGTAATCCCCACACTCCTGTAATCTCAGCATTCAGGAGGCTGAGGCAGGGGAACTACAGTGTGGTCAAGGCCCGCTTGGGCTACATAGTTAAGTTCAGGACCAGCCTGGATTACAAAGGAAGACCCTGTCTCAAAATAATAATGATAATCATAGATGGGCATGTTTTCTCTCACCTGTAACCCCGGCTACTTGGGAGGCTAAGGTAGGAGGATTGCCAAATTCCAGGCTAGCTTGGACAACTAACTCAGTGAGGTTCTGTCTAAAAAAAAAAAAAAAAAAAATTAAAAAAAGGCTAAGGCTGTAGCTCAGTGACGGAGCACTTGCCTAGCATACACAAAGCCCCAGTCCATCCCCAGTACTGGGGGAAAGAGTAGTGCCTACCTCTAAGAATGACTTGAAGCGTTAAATGGGTTGAAGCTAACATGGACATGCAAAGTACTCTGCAGAGAGCTGAGCAGAGGTCAGCTGGGTCGTGCTCCCACCCTCCCATCCATGCGGTCGTCTTTCAGATGTATGAGTCCGATGGCTCCATCATGGTCTACTGGCACGCTCTGGGCTCTGGAGATGCCTCTGCAGGTATCTGCAGGACTAGGTGGGGGTGGCGGTAGGGAATGTTTGCTTGAGCTGGAAGAGGTGCTTTATCTAATAGCTTTCCCTTTGTGTATGCAGTACAGGCTGTGTTTGCACGAGGAATCGCTGCTTGTGGTCACTTCATCTGTGTGGGTAAGGGGGCATAGGGCAGAAAAGTAAGTGGTGAAGGGTATCTGGATGTGGGCTTCAGGCAGGAAGATCATGATGGCCTGAGGAAATTAGAAAGGGTTAGAGGGAAGGGTGGCAGCGAAGGGGATCTGAGACTTCAGAAAGAGATGAATGTATCAGAGTGGGACAGGGTGAGAGTAGTGAACAAAGGAGCTTCTGGAGTAATGGGTTTGTTATTAAGGTTGCTAGGATAGAGGGAGTGCTGAGATTGGTAATTGGAGACCCAGAAGGATCCTGAAGCCATCAGTGCGCCACTGGTTCTGACTGCAGGAACATGGTCAGGCCAAGTGCTAGTGTTTGACATCCCAGCCAAAGGTCCAAACATTGTACTGAGTGAAGAGCTGCCTGGGCACCAGATGCCAATCACAGATATTGCCACTGATCCCACCCAGGGACAGGTAAGCGGACCTCCCTTACTGTGGAATAGGGCTGTATCCATGGGCTAATTTGGCAGCATTGGTGCTGAGGGTCAGGAAGCCTAGAGCCTAGTCTAGTAATTTTGACTGGCCCGCTGGAAGACTTCCAGAAAGTCATGACACTGTGGCTTTAGTTTGATCCCTCCAATGAGAATGTGCACCTCTCTAATACCTGATGGGAGAGGGGAAGCATGGTGGTTGTAAGCGTGTAAAGGCCTGCGAGGGAAGTAGTCCATGCTTCTTGAGGGAATCCTGGAGGAAGGTTCCCTTCAGCCACTAAGGACCCCACATTTCTCCCCTTCCCTGGAGAGGCAGATATAAATATGGCCTCCCTTCCCCTCCTGCCCTGTGCTCAGGTCCACAGCAGGGCACAGGGAAGGGCTGATCCTACTTTTCCTCTCAGGACAGCATGGCTGACATGGTGACTGCAGATGACTCAGGCTCACTCTGTGCCTGGAGGTCAGGGCCAGAATTCACGTTACTGAACCGCATTCCAGGATTTGGGTAGGTGGGGTAGAAGGGGTAGAAGCCTTACTGAGGTAGCTCCAGGGTGAAGGAAGGACTCGGGTCTGGAAAAAATGAAAGTTGAATGTCTCCTTTGCAGGGCCCCTTGCTCCTCTGTGCAGCTGTGGCAGGGGATCGTAGCAGCGGGCTATGGGAATGGGCAAGTGCATCTGTATGAGGCTACCACAGGAATTCTCCAGGTCCAGATCAGCGCCCACGCTCGGGCTGTCTGCGCCCTGGACCTCGCCCCTGAGGCAGGCAAGGTCAGTCTCCTACTTCCTACATACCCTTTCTTCTGGCTCTGGGTTGTTGTGTACTGAGTGTGGCGTCCTCCCCAGCCTACACCCATCCTGTCAGGGCATTCCAACTCTCAGTCTTCCTTTATGTCTTCGGTGTTTTTGTTTTTGTAGCTACTGTCTGCAGCCGAAGACACCTTTGTGCACATCTGGAAGCTGAGCAAAAACCAAGAGAGTGGCTCCGTTGAGGTGTGTATCGGGGGGAGGAAGAGTGGGGGCTCAAGTATGGGACAGCAGGTCGTGAGCAGCCCCCTTCTTCTTCCCCAGGTGGAACACTGTCATGTTGAGTGTGTGTCTGACACCCAGGTGTGTGGTGCTCGGTTCTGTGATCCCTCAGGTAGCTCCTTTGCCGTAACTGGCTATGACCTCACTGAAATCCTGAGATTCAGCAGCATGTAACAGAAGAATAGCAGCCTTCTGCCTCCCTGTGGTATTTATAAAGTATCCTGTCCACCTAGGCCTTGTCTGATTACTTGGTATTAGAGTCATACTTCACAATGGTGAACTAAGCTCAACGGAGGAGGGGTCGGGGCAGGTCTAGACCACAGAGAGAGAGACCAAGTGCCCTCCAGAACCAAGTGAGAGCTGGGCACAGTGGCTCGTACCTGTAATCCCAGCTACCTGGGAAACTAAAATTGGAGAATCAGAAGTTTGAAGCCAGCCTGAGCAAGTTACTAAGGCTGTATCTTAAACTTTTAAAAGGGCTAGAAATGTAGTTCAGTGAAAGAGCACTTGTCTACTAGCATGCATGAGTTCCTAGGTTCAATCCCCAGTACTGGAGAAAAGAAACAGGTAAAGGGTGCTGTTAAATAATTTTAATGGTTGATAAAGGAGTCACAAGGGAGGTACATTCTCTCCCAGGGCTCTTCAGCGCTATCCTCAAAGCTGGTTAGTGCAGGGATGTAGGGCAGGCTCCCTAGAGTAGGACTGTTCCAGTTTTCTCCCAGGAAGGGTTGAGGGGTACCAGCCAGCTCCAGGAATGAACTCCTGAGTACTATGGCAACCACAACTTAAAAAGGGCTTCTGTTCCCCCTCCCCGCCTTCTCCCAGTCCAGCGGAGATAGAGGAGGCCAGGCTGGCCAACTTGCTACGGATGGTGCCACATTCCAGAGCCAAATGCAAGCGGGTCGTTTTCCTTTCTGGCCAGATCCTGTTGCCAGTGTCTATGTCTTTCACACTGGTGACTGGAGCCAAGTGCGGAGAGGGCCTTTGCTGCAGAGGCCTCTAGATTGTGGGGATCGCTGGGAGGGGAGGGGGGCAACCGGGCAGGAAGCCCCAGGAGAGTGGTTTGGGGGGAAAGCATCCAGGGAAAAGGTTCGGGGTCGCCCACAGGGCAGGGGATGGGTCCAGGCTGGAGCTGGGGTCACTGAAGCAGATGAGCAGGGATTAGGCAGGGCAGGCTGGTCTGTAAACATTGCTAGCCAGGGTGGGGGTGTGTCCAGCCTTGTGCCCTCTCGCTGGGCCAGGATGTCTGTCACTGCTGCGATGTCATCTAGCGGCTCAATAGCTGTGACACCAGGAAGGGGTTGGCGGGAGGGGGCTAGTCAGAGCTCAGGCCCCAGGACTACCCAGCCCTGACCATCACCTATCACTGTAATAGGAGGAAAGCAAAGCCCGGATCTCAGCGGAGATTGCGTTATCCTGTAGGAGCAGTCCCTCACCTGGGCCTCCTGAGGCCGTAGGCTCGGATAAGACTGAGGTGCCCAGCGCGGGGTGAGTGGGGAGGAATCAGGGAGCAGAAGGGGGTGAGGAAACCAAGAATGAGAAGAAAAATGAAAGCAGAGCCAGGCAAGTGAGGGGTCAGAGGAAGAGACAGGAATCCGCATGCAGAAAGGAAAACAGAAAAGAAGAAATTAGGATAGATACCCATGAAGTGAAAATGGCTCACTGGGGGTGTGTTTTGAAATCGGGTGGAGATGGTTCTAAGAAGAATTGGAGGAGAAGGCAACACAGGAGGACGAGGTGGGACTTGGGCCCCAGAACTCTGCCCTAGCCTGGAGTATGCTCTCTGTGTCCAATACCGAGGTTCCTGTGAGGCCCGCAGCCCCGCTTCCCAGTATGTTTCCTGAGTGCATGTCCTCTTACCCATCTCATGGTACAAGGACCCCTGTTTGGCCAGTGCTTGGGGTGGTTTCCGAGGAGTAGGAGCTTCAATTTTCATGATTTCGTCACAGCACTGCTTCCACTGGCCTGCAGGAAGAGCATCAGTTGGAAGAGAGGACCAGGTGCCCTGTCCCGTTACATTCCCTTCCACATATATTACATTTGGTAAAAATACGAAGGCTGGAGGAATGGCTCAGCAGTTAAAGTGCTTGCCTGGCAAGCACTACATCAAGTGCTGAGTACCCGAGTTCGATTCCCCAGTACCAGCCAGGTGTGGTGGCACACGCCTGTCATCCCCACACTCAGGAGGCTGAGGCAGGAGGATTGCTGTGAGTCCAAGGCCAGCTTGGACTCCATAGTGAGTTCAGGACCAGCTTGGGCTTACAGAGCGAGACCCTGTCTCAAAACAGAAATAAGAAACCTCAGTGCCCCCGCAAGGCTGACCCTGCCCCTCTCTCTTACTCATGTCAAAGAAGAGCTGCCACAGTGCCTCCATCCAGGTCTGCAGGGCTTCCCGGCTCTCGGCCTGAAGCGTGTGTGTCACCTCGTCATCCCCATACTGGTTACTGATGCTGAGGGTGAGGGGCCGTCCCGGGGTGGGGTCCAGCTCTCCTGCCCGGACTCGGGTCTCCTGCACGAGAAAGAAGGCTGCTTCCACCTCCACGTTGGGCATGCCCTCAGTGACGTCAGGCAGCCTCAGCCACCCCCAACACAAGGAAGCCCTCTCGGGCTTTGCTGGGCACTGGCTGGCCACCTGCCGAACAGAGTGGGAAGGAAAGGAGAAAGGGCTGGGGATGGGTGGTCGTGGCTGAGTCAGGGAAGGAGAAGCAGACCAGAAACAGGACCACGTGAGGCAGGGAAGGCTGGGGACATAGCTCTGAGGCCCGAGGTACTCCACACTCGTAACTGCACGAAGAGTGGCAGTGCAGCTTAGTGTAGAGCACTTGCCTAGCCTGCACAAGGCCTGGATCTGACCCCAGCACCGCATTAGAAACAAAAAGGCAGAGCTAACAAAAGGGCTAGGGGCAGAGAGCAGCTGGACCTGGGCAGGGAGAAGACGGGAAGGTACTAATTGTCATCTGAGAACGGAGGAAAGTGTGAAAAGCACTAAGCTGGTGTGAAACCCTCTCCTAGACTTAACAGGTTGAGGAGGTTTCCCGTGCTGCTGTGGTGGGGAAAACACAGTTCCCTCAGCATGCTGGACCCCGGCAGAGAGTGACATTAGGAACAGGAGGCCCAGGCCCGTCTTCCCATCTCTGAGCTGTTTCTACTTCCCTGGCACACACAAGGGCAACACTTGGGCCCAGGAAAACTAGGGGCCTTGCCACCAGGCGACCTATTACCTTGTTGATGGCAATAGTCAGCAGCGGCTGTTCCCCAGTGTCTGCGTCCTCCGGCCTCCCGTAACAACAGAGGTTTGTGCCTTTCAAGACTCCGTGCACTCGCGCCCGGTTCTGCAGCTCCCCGGCTTGCTGCATAAACGGCTTCATGTTTCCTGGGGGAGTCACGCCTCTTCCCAGGGCCCCTCTCCCACCCTTCTGGCTCTTCCTCCCCATCTTGCCATACTCCCTCTCCTCCACCCCATCTTCATTTTTCATAGTCCTATTCCTAGGTGATCCAGCTGCTTCCTCCCTGATCCCTCCGCTCCTGAGGGCCCCCTCACCTGCACCCTGAGAGTACCACTCGCAGTGGGCTGAGTCATGCAGAGAGGCTGAGCTGCCAGGCGGCAACACACACTACCATAAAGGGGCAGCCAGGCAGGGTTCTCCTCTAGGGGAGGAGGAAGTGCAGGGTGAGGTAGGGAACGAGAAGGAGGCTGTCCCATGGCCCTCCTGCCATGACCACCGTCCCCACTGCGCACACATACCGTGACTGGCAAGCGTGAGGTCATGTGTGCGGAACCCGTCTTGCACTGCTGCCAGGGTGAGTGTGGTGTGAGCCAGGAGGTGGTAGCGAGGGCCTCTGGAGGAGAGAGGAGAGGGCATCAACCGTTGCAAACAGCCCAATAAAAACCAGCTTGCCATCCCACCAGAGTCAGAGGTGCCCTACTTTAGCAGGGCACTTAATGACCTACATTTCCCAGGGAAGGTGGCATTCTTCAGTTACTAGACAAGGCATTTCGGGGTTTATAGAGGTTAAAAAATTTGTCCATTATTTGTGGCCCCCTCAGAGTCCCAGTAATCCCATGAGGTATCTCCAGGTTCTTGTAAGCAGCACAGGGTCAAGGCTGCAACTCGGGAACTCTGTCCTATCCACATCTAAAAGTCGTATTTGTGGCTTAAGAAATGAAGATCCCAAAGCCAGGCCCTGGTGGTACAAGCCTATAATCCTAGCACTCTGAGAAGCTGAGGCAGAAGCATCACAAGTTCAAGTGCAGCCTGGGCAACTTAGTGACTTAGCAAGACCCTGTCTCAAACATAAAAAGGGATCACGGATATTGCTCAGGGTAAAGGCCTTGAGTTCCCATCCTCAGTAACTCTCTCTCTCTCTCTCTCTCTCTCTCTCTCTCTCTCTCTCTCTCTCTCTCTCTCTCTAAGAAAGAAAAGAAAAAAGAAAAGAAAAAAAAAGGTGAAGACCCCAGAGCCTAACTCTCCTGCGCTCCCGTGGTCACAAAGACTGGCTCAGGCCTAGCTCTAGCTCGGGTTTGAGCTTGAATGCCTCAGCTGTGTGGCCACTGCTCAGTCACATCCATCTCTACATCCTGGCAGCAGAAGAAAAGTGGTTTGGCATGCTCAACACAGTTCAAAAGTCACCGTTGGCAGGCCACAGAGGAAAAGAGCTGGGGGGAAATACAGGGCCTTACCCAACAGCTGGGGTAGGGAGCAGGATGGGGCTGGACCCTGAGCCCCCAGCGCTGTCCAGAGATGCACGGACACGCTTCCCAGAAGAGCGGCCCAGGGAGCTGCTGAGTTTGGAGGCAAGCCTCTTGGGCGCACCAGCCAGGGCCCCCTCTTCATCCACACAGGCCCCATATAGCTCCAACCGCAGTTCAAAATCTGGCCCCGCCTCAGTGCTACAGGGGTACAGAGGAAGATGAAGTGGTCATAGGGTGGTCCAGGAAGACAGAGGATGGGAATGGGGATACAATTACAGGACACCTCTGCAGAACAGGCCCAGTGCCCAGCTCCCTTCTTCCCCGCTCCTCCCCTAGAACCTTATCATCTAAGATTGGAGCTGGTGAAAGAAAGGAAGGAGCCATAGGGTGAGGTACACACAAGAGCACATTGTCCTGAAAGGTGATGTCCGTGAGGGTCCTGTCCACTAGGATCATCTCTGTGTCCTGAATCTGTTCCCCTAGCTGCAGCAGCAGGAATACAGCCCAGCGGTGAAGGTCTGGGAACAAAGAACACAACTGGCATAAATAAACACATAAATAAAACAGTGTCCCACAAGACCTTTCAACCTCAGGGTGCAGAACTCACCACCTTTGTTCTTGAAATATTCTGTGTCCTTCCACATGAGAGGGATCCGAAGATCTAAGGAACAGAGAGGTGGGAACAGATGTTGAAACAGGACCAAAAAAAAGGTGTGGCCAGGATAGGGATGCCAGCAGCTGGGGCAGCTGTGCTTCTTACCGGAGATGCAGACCAGGCCACGGCAGGGGGAGCGCTCAGCGGGCGGCCCGCTGTCAGAAGGCCTGTGGGTAAATCATAAGGTCCTGGCCTGGCCTCTACACACTCCTCCCCCTGATCTAGTTCCCAAGGGCTCTAGGACTCCCCTGATCCTGAGGGCCTATCCCCCAGCCCCTTCACCTAGCTAGCACGGCAGGACTGAGGGACTGTGGAGTAGCTGTTGACTGAAACTGGGCCTAGGGCTAAGGCCATGTTAACTTTAGCTCAGAGCTCCTCCGTGACCATCTCTCCAGACCCTTCTGGGGACAACTGGGGCCTTGAGTGCCCACAGAGAGATTCCCTTTCAAGGACTCTTTGCACTAGACCCCAGGCTTGGAGATGGTGGCTGGCTTTTCTTTGCAACAACAGGGAGGCTACTCCTTTCCACCATCTCATGACTTCTTTGTAAGTAGCACTGGGTCAGTCAGAAAATAACATGATCTGTGTTTGATGAAAGAAAAGAAAGGAGTAGGGAATGTTTTGTGCCACTCAGTATGTGTTCCTCCCCCACCCTTCCTCCTGGCTTTGATTTCTCTTCATGCTTCTGGATCCCAGTGTCCACGTTCTCTACTGTGGGGCCTCACACCATGTCCTCCCCACCCATCACTGCAATTCTCTGAGCATGTGTCCCTTGCCTAAGGTAGTAGTCGGTTTGTCTGTACTTCATAATGGCACTAACATAATTTCTAACTTAGCAGAATCTTCAACTATGATGTATGCTTGGGTGTACCTCAGGTCACACTGTGCGATAACTCAGGTAGGGCAGCCTGTCAATGGCCACAAAAGAAGCTGTCCCCTTACCTGCTTGCCCTTCCTCTAGCTAATGGAGCAAGCAGAGATTTCACCTTCTATTGACTTCATGGATAAGCCTGTGGCAACCTTCGCTTGTGTCACCCTTCCACGGCTGGGATGGCACCTTGCCAGTAAAGGGCCAGGACCACCTCCCTACTCAGCTTTTTTCTTTTTTCTTTTCTTTCCTTTTTTTTTTTTTTTTTTTTTTTGTAATGGGGATCAAGCCCGGGAGCTTCACAATCCCCAGCGCATTTTTATTTTTGCTTAGAGGCAGGGTCTTTCTAAGTCACTAAGTTGCCCAGGCAGAACTTAAACTTGGGATCCTCCAGCCTTAGCCTCCCAAATTGCTAGGATTACTGCCTGGACCACCAAGGCTGGCTGCTACTCAATTTTGATGAGGCTAGCAGCCCACTTTGCCAGAAGCCAATTCTTCATGTGACTAATTTATATTTTTTAAAAATGACCAGTTCTTAAAATGAACAATTTGCCAAACAGTTCCTCTAACACATTAGTTTAACCACAGCATTACCTGGGCCATTTTGTGGATTTGTTAGATCAGCAGAACCTTGTGTCAGCGTAGCTTACCTTTCACACCCAGAGGCCAAACCCTTTTAGAATGCATCATCTAATTTATATGAATGGGTAGGCTTTCCCTTACTTTTTTTGTTTTTTGCTTCCCCAGTTCTGCCTCTGCTGGTGAATCCCAGGTACATAAAACAATTGCAATTTGTGGTAAATTGGCTATTCAACAAATTGGCCATTTGGTGAACTGTCTTTGAGAAAATTAGTTTTCCAGAAGCCAGCAAAACAGATTTATCAGATCAAAGGCAGGGCTTGGCAAATTGTTGCTTTTGCATTACTTGCTCAGATTCTCAGCTTCCCCCAGGCACATCGGCCTTACCAAGTTAACCCCAGCTACTCCTGGCAACACACTGCACTGGTAAAACACAAAGGTGTCTTCCAGGCCCCTGAGGAAGTCATCTGCAGGGGCCCACACCCTATATCAGCTCTTGGTGCACTACCACCACACAAAGCCTCCTGCTCCCACAGAAGCCTGGTCTGCTCCTTGCTCACCGCCGGCCTGTCTTCTCCAGCACCTGGGCCTCCTTGCGCCGCTGCAGCTCGCCCATGTAGTTGAGGATGCGGCTGTTGCACACCAGCAGGCTCTTGGTGGCCTCCAGAGCTTGCTCTCGCTGGGAGCAGGCTGCCAGCAGCTTACAGGCCCCTTCCCTCATCCGGATCTCATGGTCCAGCTTCCTTTGCAACTCTGTGTCCTAAGAGTCAGAGGAAGGGTCAGAGGAAAGGTGAAATGGAAATGTCAGTCAGGGAACAGACTGAAACACAACTCTTCCCACATCCCACCCTGAGCCTCCAAGTCATGTGTGGCCCAGGAAGAGCTGATAAAAAAAGTCAAAATCTAATCTTTTAGGCAATTTGAGAGCAAACACTGGGCCAGCTACTCAAGAATAATCAGAAAAGCTTTGCAAATACAGAAGTCTCCACGCATTTGATGATTGGGAGTATAAATTCTGCCTCTTTCAAACACAATTTTCAAAAATCTAGCAAAACTACAAATTCATGTACCTGTTGATCTAACTATCCAGCTTCTGGACGTTTAACCTACCTAATTACACATATAAATGGGCAAAACCACTGTACAAAAATATTCATTCAGCATTGTTTAACATACCAAATTTAAAAGTCCTTTAATAGGGCACTGGTTACATAAGCTACAGCACATCTATACCATGTAATATCACACAATGAGGTAGACATATGTGAAGAGATACGAAACCATCTCCAGAAAATGTGAAAAAAGAAAGCAGAATAGTATATATGCTATCACTTGTGCATGATATATATACACATTTTCATATACATAAATATGCATATTTATGCACTAAGTATTAGTGGCTTCCTAGGAAAGCCACTAATGGAAAACAGATTCTCAGGATCAGTGAAGGAACATACCACATACGGAGTTTACTCATCTGCACAAAAACCCATGGAGAGCCCAATGAGGGCATCTACCACCATCTGACTATTTGAGCGTGGGAGATCAGAGGCCAGGAACCAGTGTGAGAACACAAGTGGTTCCAGAGTCAGAGGCCAGCCAGGCTGGGCCGAAGGAGAGGCACTGAAAGAGACACCAGGATCCCCAGGAATATTCATTCAGAAAGTAGCAGTCTTGGTGCGTAAAAAGCACTGGTCACTGGGCTGTTACTCAACCTCCCTAAGCCTCAGTTTCCCATCTAAGGAAATGGGGATGAAATTTTCCCCCCATTCTGAACCTGTGAGAATTCTACGAGACAGGGTCCCAACACAAGGCCAGCACACAGGACACGTGGCTGTCGGGGATGCGTATTTTGATGGTGATGCCATACTGTAGCCATGGAGTTCCCACAGTGAACACTGGAGCCTCGCTGCGCTGCCAAAGCCCTTCACGTGAAACCCGGCCGGAGGATGAGAAATGCAGAGACACCCATCGCTGCTCCATAAATGCCGTGTCATGGCAGAGACACACTCAAAAGAAACAGGGCTGAGGCAACCTCAGGAGGCTTCAGAGTGGAGGCAGCAAACTAACCCAGTCATGGTACAGACAGATACAGATCACCAGGCAAGCGAAGGCACCAGGTGAAAGAGGGCCATGAGTGTAACCCCCCAAGCCTTTCTCAGCTCTCACGCCAGATCTCCTTCATACCCTGAGCCCTGGCTTCTGCCACTGGCAGCTCCTGCCTTCAAGTGTTCAAGACCTGAACACCTTAATTTTCCCCTTTCAAAAGCTTTGTCCAGCCCGGCGTCATGGCACATACCTAGAATCCCACCTGGAATCCCATGATCCCAACCTTCAAGAGGCTGAGGAGGCCACAGCACTGGAAGTTCAAGGCTAGCCTGAGGCTACCCAAGACCCCGTCACCATAAAAGACAGAGTACCTCTAGACAACTGCCTGCAAATTCTCCCTGCATTTTTTATTTGCTGGAAACACTGCTGGGCCAGGCTATCATCGTGGTTCACCAAAAACCTGCTCCTGTTTCCTTTCCATGATAAACCAATCCAGTTCCAAAGCCCCCTCCACCAAAAAGCCCTCCCAGACTACTTAGCTTCTCCCAGACCAGTTTCAGCTGTCTGCACCAGGCCACCTCTGCTAAGCGCCACTGCGTGCCGCTGCTTCCCCACTGTGCACTCAGCTTCTTCCACAATTATCCCAAATGGATCAAAACCAAGGAGAAAGGGAACCCGTGGGCATCCCCGGGCCCCTCCAGGCTACTCTGGTCCCGGCACTCACAGATCCTTCCCTAGCCCCGTCCATTGCTCGCGACACCACAGCAGCGGACGGATTCAGGGAGCAGCACCAGCCAGCGGAATCGGCTGGGCCCGGGGCGCCGCCGAGAACCGGAGGGACCCGGGCACCAGCGCATTCGATCCGCCTCCGCCTGCAGCGCTCCAGGCGCCGGTGACATCAGCTCCCAACTGCCGCGAGAGCGGCCCAGGGCCACCGGAGCACCTCTGATTCCTCGCAGATTCTGGCTGGGCTAGGCTCCAGGCGTCTCAACCACGGAGACCCTGCGGCGCAGGACTGGCTCAGGGAGCCCCAGCATCGCCCTACCAAGGGCTCCGGGCCAGGCCCTTCCCGCCGGGTGCTTGCCGTTCAAGGTGACCTCTAGCCCAGGGCCCGGAGAATGGTAGTATATATAATGGAAAAACTGGGCCCTAGAGTGGTCACTGAGTCCAGCACGGACCAACAAGGCTCCTATTTGCCCACCCCTCTTCAGCCATGGGTAACCAAGGGCCCACACGAAAACCAGCTGGGGGCTGGAGGGGCCGTGGCTCAGTGGTTACAGGGCTCACCAGCAAGTGCAAAGCGCTGGATTTGATTCCCTAGGGCCACATGAACTGGGGCTCCCCTGTAATCCCAAAGCTTGAGTGGTTGAGGCAGGATTGCCCTGAGTTGAGGTCAGCCCGGCTACCTAGGGATTTCAGGACCAGCCTGGTCTGCAGAGCAAAGAAACCCTGCCTCAATGAACAAAAAGAGAAAACCAGCTCCCACCCTTTTGGGTAGTGTCTCACAGCCTGGCTCGGGCTCTGGATTCTCAGGCTCTGCTTCCCATCTTCCCACCCTAGGGACAGCTTCTCATTGCTCTTTCCCAGCCCACCACACGCCCCTTCTCAACAAGTACTCAGCAGAGTCCCTAGAATCCTGAGAAAGAGCCCCAGGGTTGAGTGTCAGTGCACACGGGTCAGGTCTCAGGGGGCTGGAGGAGAATGAGTGCAGGCAGAAGCCCCAGGACACTTGAGGCCCTCGCTGGACATCCTGCCCAGCCCTACATCTCTTTCCCATCCCTGACTTCCGGCCTCTGGCCTCTGCTTCCCACCACATTCCGTCTGCTTCCTCCAGAATCTCAACCAAAGCTAAATTCAAATTCTGGGTTAGGGATTGGTCAAATTGAGCCTCTCACCTGTGCGGCCTGGGTTTGTAGCCTCAGAGATTACTCCACCTCCTTCACAGCATGATTGGAGAATTAAATGAGAAAGCCTAACCTCCACCTGGATTTAGTACATGATTAAAAATAAGCTTTCTCTCATTCTCTTTATTTTCAGCTTAAGTTACACCCAAGGTCTTGGATTTATTCCTTCAAGACTACTCTTCTTGCCAATTCCAGAAACATTATTGAATATTTCTTTGGAAGACCCACTGAATTTAATGAAGAAAAAAAAAGGCTGGGCTGGAGGAATGGCTCAGCGGTTTAAATGCTTACCTAGCAAGCACTAACCGCCTGAATTTGATTCCCAAGCACCACATAAGCTAGGTGTGGTGGCGCATGCACTCTGAAGGTTGAGACAGGAGGATTACCATTGAGTCCAACACCAGCCTCATCTCCATAGTGGGTTCAGGACCAGCCTGGTCTATAGAATGAGGCCCTGTCTCAAAATAAATAAATAAATAAATAAATAAAAATAAAAAATAAAAAAAAAAGCCCACATCTTTAGTCTATGGCTGGAAGAGAGTTGAGTAGAATGAAAACTGACCCCCCTCTTCCTCTCTTGGTCATACCTCTCACGGAGCGAAATTACATTGCTCAGGAGTGTGAGGTGCAGTGTACAGGATGCATCAGGGCACACTGGCATGCCTAAATTAACCCTGTCCAATACAACCTTCTATGGTGATGAAAATACACAGTAGCCATCCAGCACTTGAAGCATGGCTAGGGCGACAGAGAAAGTGAACATTTCATCTTATTTTATTTCAATTAACTAAAATTAAGATTGAAGTGACTGTGCAGAACTAGTAACACGACGCAGAGGACTACAAATGGCAAATAAATGTCATTCCACAGGCCGACACTGAATAATTATGGTAATGCCAGAATCCCAATGGGCTTGTTTGGCATCTTTCTGCAAAATAGCCCTATCCAGGCTAACACATTCAAGTGTTCCCTTCTGAAGCAGCTGAACCCAGGGCTCCTGCCACTGGATGGCACCATGCAAAGGGCGTAACCTGCACAGTTTATTCCAAGGCTATGCCCAGAAACATTCTGAGGCCATGCTTGGATTCTCTGGTTTAGTGTGCTAAGATTTACAAGAAATGTTTATTCTGATCTAGCAAGTGGAGGCATGGGATCTGTGGGAGCAAACGTACAATAAACTGCCCGGCTTGATTTAGATCCTGTGCACTCCTGCCTCGATTTCCCTCCACAGCAGCCCCTTGCCTGGTCCAAGCAAGCAGGTCCATGGCTCTCGCTTCCTTCCCAATCTCAGAGGCCATACCCCTGCTCCAGCTGTACCTGGGATCACTGTAGCTCTCTCTCTTTCCTCCTCACCCTCATGTCCAATCCATCCCAAGCCCAGTCAGATCTACTACCATCACTGAAGTCTACCCCTTCCCTCTTTCTCCACCACAAGCAGGCTCGCTCCTCTGTGACTGCAATATGACCCCCAACTGGGGTCTTTGCTACCTTTTCTGTCAACCTTGCCTCCCCAACATTCCTCACCACTCACCAGCTTTCTTTCTACAGCATCTGTCATTTTAAAACATTAGATGAGGGCTGGAGGAATAGCACAAGGGTTAGGGTGCTTTCCTAGCAAGCACAAGGCCCTGAGTTTGAATCTCCAGCACCACACAAGCCGGGCATGGTGGTGGTGCATATTTGAAATCCCAGCACTCAGAAGGCTGAGGCAGGAGGACTGCTGTGATTTGGAAGCCAGCCTGGGCTACATAGTGAGTTTAGGACCAGACTGGACTACAGAGTGAGACCCTATATAGGAAAATAAAATAAAACAAAACAAAACATTATGTGAGTCCTTTCTGCACTTGAAACCCTTCCATGAAGCCAGGCATGGTAGTGCATGCCTGGAATTCCAACACTTGAGAGGCTGAGGCAGAAGGATTGCTGTGAGTTCAAGGCCAGCCTGGGCCCTGTAGTGAGTTTAGGACCAGCCGAGACTACAGAGCAAACCCCTGCCTCAAATAAATAAATAAATACCCTTCCATGGCCCACTATCACACTTAAAGAGTACAATCAAAGTACCTTATCACAGCCTTCAAGCTAGTCCCTGTCCATCAGCTGGACCCCATTATACTCCAGCCCAACAGGCTCTCTTTCTTTCTCATAAGTGTCTCTGCCTCAGACCCATCTCAAGACCTTGGCCCCTGCTATGACTTCTGCTGGAAGGCTCCCCCAGGCTCCCTATCTTCAAATCCTCTCAGACCTTTGTATCTAACGCTGCTTCCACCTCCACCACTTGGTTTTTATGGCATCCCCCATGTTCATCGTATTTTCAGTAGGTGATACCATTTATGTGTTCATGTATGTATCACCTGTCCTCCTGCTACAATGGACCTTTCCTGTCCTCTTTGCAAAGGTACCTCATGATTTAGATAGGAGCTTGGAACATAAAACATGTGTTCAATAAACGTGCTTAAGAACAAATAAATGCTAGGCAAAGTGGTACACGCTTGTAATCCCAGCCACTCCGAAGGCTGAAGTCCGAAACTTCAAGAACAGTGTAGGTAACTTAGTAGGTCTTCATCTCAAACAAATAAAAATAAAATAAATGTATGAATAAACAGCTACTATCTCTGGGGCCAAGAGAATCTTTACTCTTTGCCTAGCACCTCCACCTCCTTTTTGTTCTACTGAGGCAGCATCCTTCCTCGAAACGTTTCTCACGTTGAATTTCTCTCTTCATTTTTACCTAAAAGGAGCTCTGGTCCCCAAAAGAGACACCCACACCTACTGAAAGTGCTTCCAGAAAATAGGTTTGAAGACCGCACTATTCACATAATGTTCTGATTGGCAGAAGTGGGCTTACATCCCACACTGCACTCAACACAAAGAATAAGGAATCATCTTTCCCTCTCCCAACTCTAAGCAGGCCTCCCCCTCCCCTGTGACCCCAGAAAAAAAAACACGGAAGACATCAACACAACATGCTGGGATGAGAACTGCAAACAGGAAATGCAGAACCCAGGGAAGGGGCATTACCTCCAGGCTGAGTGCCATCTGCCGAATGTAGAGCATATTCAGGTCCTCCAGGATGTGCAATCTGTCCTGCATCTCTGCGCCCCCCAGAGCCCTTTCCCTTGTCAACCCCTCCAGGTGGGGAGGGACAGGTAGGCACCACGATGTCCCACAGTTCCTCCTCCCACTGCTGTCCCGTTTTGAGAGAGGTGGCCAGCTCTTGGGCAGAGGGCCAGGCTGCCCCTGTCCCTCTGCACTCCCGTTAGACCCCTTTGGCTGCTGTGACAAATTTTCCTCGCCTACTGCTGTTCCAAGACCTTGGTTGGAGCCAGGCAGGGGGAGGAAAGGAAAGCGAGATGAGGGTGAGTGGGGGTCCAGGGAGGGAGGCCAGCCGCAGAGGGGACTATGGGCACAGAATGTCCAGTCTCGGTTTGGTGGCAGCTGTTCTCCCAGCTGTGGAAGAAAAGGCCCTTTCATTGCCACTCTGGCCCCTCCCTAGCTCCCGCCCACATCCCTGGCCTGGTGGACAGTGAGTCTGTGTGTGGAGAGGGCAGTGAGGGGCAGGCACAGCTGGACGGGGGCAGGGAATGAGAGCCTCTTGCAGGTTCTGCAGAGCTCTGGGATATGTCCGGAGGTTGGAGCCCTACGAGTCGAGCTCCGGCTTAGTTTGAGAAAGTTAGAAGGAACAGTGACAGAAACGGGGACTGGAAGGGAGATAACCCCAGAGAGTGGGAGGAAGGGGTGAGTTAACAACGTGGCCCAGCCCTCAGGGCCACCCCTTCCAACTCGGGCCCCCATCCAGGCCACCCCACCCTGCGCTCACAATTACCTCGCTTTTCCAGAAGAAGGGCAGAGAGGGAGGGAGAAAAGAGGGACGTGCCTGTGTCTGCTTCTGCCCCGCGATCCCCGCTGCGGGGCCCCTTCCCTTCCAGACAGGAAACCAGCCCCGAGTTCCAGCCAGCTGCGGCGCGCCCCCCCACCCCCCCACCCCAGGCCCACAGAGTCACACTCGGCTCGACCGCCCGCCCGGTCCCGCGGCTCCGCCCCGTCCTCCGCACTGGCTCCCAAGGCCCGGCGGATCCCAGGGGCGGTGTGGCCCGCAGGCTCCTCCTCCGGGTCGCCGGCCTCGCCCCTTACTCCTCTCTCCTCCGGTCCCACGCGGGTTCTTTAGGCCAAGTGTCCCGAGGGTTGGGGGACAAAATATCTCTTCCCTCCTCCCCCGTCCACTAGCTGCTGATTCCCAGAAGGCAGGGACACCGGGACACCAGCACGGGTGTGAAAGGGCCTTTGTTCTGTGCGGCCCGGGGAAAGGGCAGAAGCCAGGCCAGGAATCCCAGCTGCGAGGGTGAGGGAGATGAGAGAAAGGCCCACCTCACTTAACCCTTTCCGGGGAGTTGGGAAGAGCCTGGAACGGGGTGTCCTTGGACACGTGGGAGGCAGCCCTGGGGAACAGAAACCTCATTGCAGTGGCCACCTGCCACCTCAGTCCTGGCCGGCAGCCTCCCACCTCTTTAGGGGTAACAGGTAAGGTTTGAGTGCCTCACCTGGGCACGAAACTCAGGACAGGTGGACCCTGCAGGAAACCTGGAGGCTAGACTCCTGGTAGGACCCAGGGTTAAGGGCAGAAAGTTCAGGTGAGCCCAGTACCTCTATAAAGAGTTGAGAGACACCGCACACCCCCAGCCCACTCTGCCCTTCCCTTCGGGGCACAGAGGAGCCACTTCGGAGCGCGGCAGTGAAGCGGCAGGCCCACTGACTCCAGAGGGTGGCAGCGGCTGGCCCAGAAAGCTGAGGCCGAGTGTGGGCGAGGGCTGGCAGCCAGGGCCTGCATGAGCCCAGGCAGAGGGTCTGAGCGCAGGGTGCACCCAGCTGCCTGCCGCCCTTCGCCGGGAGGTGTCCGGGGTGGGAGGCGGCCCCCGGGCCTTTTGGAGATCGAACCGGAGCCCCTCCGATCGACGCCACCCGGGCATTATTCCGAGCAGAAACAACTCACCCCAACCACGCCCGGTAATAGGAAGCGCAGCACCAGGGCGGTTAACGCGCACACGGTCGGCCCCCGGCCTTTCCAGTCAGCGACGCCAGCCCGTGCGGACCAGGCGGCGGCTCAGGGCGCCACGGGGACGCGGCTCTCACCTCGGGCGGCTCCGAGAAGACGCTCAGTCGGAAGCGGCCGCGCCTGAACTCCATCTCCAGGGCTGAGCCCCGGGCCACGGTGACCCGGCTGCGGTGGTTTCGGGAGAACATGCCGGCCGCCCGTCCCCGCGCTGCTGCCTCTGAGTCCGGATGGCGGCTTCAGTTCCCCGACGCCCGCCTGCCCTCCAGTCCAGCGGGGAATCTCCAGCTGCCCGCGTCCCCGACTCCGCCCCGGGGCGACACCTGGGCCGCGCGGGCGCCGCGCCCTCCCCGTCCGCCCCCGCCGAGGCCCTGCGCAGCCCAGCGCCCCGCGGTCCCCGGCGCCGCGTGGGCCCCGCCTCCTTCCTGCGGGCTCTGGGCGCCTCACCTGGCGCGGGCGGCCCGGCGCTGCCCCGCCCCGTCCCGCCCGCCGCCCCCACCTGTCGAGCCTGTCTGTGCACGCGGAAAACCCCTTGGTCATGTGGGTCCCGCGTTTCACACTCCCTCTCCAGCCCGAGGGACAGCCCCAGTCGGGCCGGGCCGGCTCCACCGCACCCGTTTCAACTCCCTACAGTTCCAGGTGCCCCTCTCCCGTCGTCTGCGGCTACCTGCCCTTCATTAAGGAGTGTTGGTTCACATCTTGGGAACCCAGTTCCTTCTCAGGCTAGCCACTGAGTCTTGGCCCAGTCATTTTATCAATCTTTCTTTCCTTCTTTCTTTGAGAGGAGGCTGGCCGCGAGCGCGCCATCCTCCTTTCACAGCTTCCCCCCAAATAGCTGGGATTACAGGCAGGCCAGGAGCCCAGCTCAGCCACTGAACTTCTGAACTTCAGGGTTTGTTTCCTCATCTCCTCAGCGGCAAGGGTGGGAGCATGCCTACTCCTGGGGTTGCCCTGAGGATTGCATCTGAGAATGAGCTCTAAACGCCTGGCAGAATGCCTGGAGTAAGGTAAGCACACCATGAAGGGCTATGCAGGTGAGGCCGCTTTGTACCCTTGGATGGGCCACCAGGGGCTTCAGCTCTGAGGACCCAGACCTTAAGTGACTTAAGAGTGTGAGTTGTCACAATCTCAATCGTGACAAATCTCAGCTGCTTTGATGAGTGATGGAGACAAGGCTGACATTCTCTGCTTCTGCAAAATCAGAGTTCTCCCTCTCTCCAGAAAGCCTAGAGAAGGGGAAGGACAGGTGGGCTGTTAGCTCACAGGGCGCACCTGAGGGGTCTCCTGGAGTCTTCAGAACTTACTGGGAGAAACCTGGGAGTGGGGAGGGCTCCCGCAGAGCGTATGGCCTGGAACCAGAGACATATCTGCCTGCAGCTCTTAGGGAGTCCAAGCTAGAAATGCTGTGTGCCTTATTATAGTAAATTACTCAATATTCTTTTGGAAAAGCAAACTTAAAATTACTTCGGTGAAAGGGGAAATTTACTGGCTTATGGAATTGATATGTCCAAGGGCCGGGCTTTAGATGTGGCTTGATTCCACCACAATTGTCACAGGAAACGACTGGGTGTACTTCCCTCCCTGTTGGCTTTCTCTCCACAGCGTAACAAAATAGTTGCCACAAATTCTAGGCCTGTATCTTCTGAGGCTCAAATGCAACTGAAAAAATGAACATCTGTTTCCTGAGGTTCCTGCATATGTCTGGGATTCACTGTGAGCCATTTGGGATCACTGATTCATCCCAAACAAGAATTGTGGCCAGAGGGTTGGCTAACCCCGAACCAATCACTGTGGCTGAGGGGGTTCCTTGCACCAGCCAACCAGGCGTGAGTCACTTGCACACTCCTGCAGATCAACTGGAACCCTACGAGGAAGAGAAGGAGAAGTCATTTCTCAAAGAATATTCCAAGTACTGTGACCAGAAGATAAGGGAAGAGATGGTGGACAGAAAAAATGACAAATATCCTCTACACAAAACTTTTTACAAAGAAGGGAATACTAATCACTAGAAAAAGGCAGGTATGGTGGCACATATCTGTAATCCCTGCCCTTAGGAAGCTGAGGCAAGAGTACTGCTGTGAGGGGCTAGACAAATGGCACAATGATTAAAGCACTTGCCTAGCAAGGACAAGGCCCTGAGTTCGATTCCCCAGTACCATGTAAGCCAGGTGTGGTGGTACATGCCTATAATCCTAGCACTCGAGAGGCTGAGACAGGAGAATTGCCATGAATTCAAGGCTTTGTCAAAGCAGACTCCATAGTGAGTTCAGGACTAGCCTCAGTTACATAGTGAGACCCTTTAATAAATATATATATATATATATATATATATATATATATAAAATTTTATAAAGTCTGGCATTTGAGTTAAACCTCAAAGAATGGATGAGGGGAAAGAGGGAAAACATTTTTTCTTAGTTTCCTCAGGTACCTACTGCCATTCTTCTGACCTGTAAACTTTCCAGGAAGAGACAGTCTGTCTTGTCCACTGCTTTGTTCCTGGTCCCTGACATACAGAAAGTGCTCAATAAACTTCAGTACAAGTAAATGGAAGAAGAAAGGAAAAACACTTTTTCTGAGACAGGGTCTCACTCTATATCCCAGGCTGGTCCTGAACTCACTATGGAGCCCAGGCTGGACTTGGACTCATGGCAATCCTCCTGCCTCAGCCTCCCGGGTGCTGGGATTACAGGCATGCACCACCACACCCAGTTTATGTGGTGTTGGGGAATCAAACTCCAGTACTTGGCACTTCATGTAGCACTCGCTAGGCAAGCACTTTAACTGCTGAGCCATTCCACCAGCCCCAAAAGCAAATTTGAGAATTGTCTTAGTTACTTTATCAGCACTGTGACTCAAAATCCGACATCTACAACTTAGGAAAGATTTATTGTGACTTACAGTCTTAGAAGGTCTCACAGTCTGTTCATGGGTGGCTTGAAAATGGTGTAATCACATGGTGGAGCTGCAACTAGAGCTGGAACTGGAGTTCCTGGAGCAGAGATACTTACAGCATGATGGAAGAGAGAGAGACTTGGAGGAAAGGTGGAACCAGCTCACGCCCCTCCAGGTCAAGCCCCAAGCACCTGCCCCCTTCTAGCCAGGCTCCACATCCCAACCTTATACAGTATCCATAGGAACATGAGGTTTTTGGGGAACACCAGATACAAACCACCACAGGGAACACTCTAGATCGAAACCACAACATTCTGCCCCTCGTCCCCCAAAGATTCACAGCCCCCTCCTTATACAAAATGTAATTAGCCTTCTTCAAAAATTGCCAAAGTCCAGACAGTTCCAGCACTGCTAAAAGTCCAAGTCCAAAGTCTTCTGAGATGCAAGGCAGACTCTTGGCTGTGAGCTCCTGTTAAAACCAAACAGTTAAGCACTTCCAACATACAATGGCACAGGGTAAACATTTTTATTCCAAAAGGGAGGACTAGGAGGATAAAAGGAAATAGAACCAAAACAATTCCTAAACCCAACAGGGCGAAGATTAATTCCTATAGTCCCATGTCTAGCATCTGGAGTAAACTGCAGCAAGATATGAACTTCAAAGGTCTTGGGTGCCCCCGCCTGCAGCATGGCTGCTGGCTGTAATCTCTATCTTTTCTGCTTTGGGTTGGATCTACTCACAGCCTGCAGCTTTTCTCAGTTGGTGATCCATGCTCCGGGCTTCTCGAAATTTCTGGGTTCTCCACTGCACCCTAGGCTTCTCCTTTACAACCTCACACACTGCCCTCCCAGAGGCACACTGCCTAGCCTCGAAGGCCTTCCTATGAAAACTGGGGGGAAGCCTCTATGAACCCACAACTCCAGCACTCTGTAAGACTCTCAAGCCAGGACCACACGGACATCGGCAAGGCCTGCCACCGACTTGGGCAGCAGCAGCCTGGCCCCCTTGGACAAATGCTGTGGTAGTCTCTGAGTTCTTAGATGGCTGAACCCCAGGCTGCTGAACTCTAAAAGACTTTTTCTTTTGGCCCTGCAGCACACTTCGCAAAGCAAAGCCTTTGCCTCTCCACCCTTGGGCTGGTGAAGGGAGGGGCCTGCTGGCTGGAAAAGCCCTCCAGGCAGCTTTCTTATCCTAAGTGTAAGAACTTGGCTTTTTTTTTTTTTTTTTTTTTTTTTTTTTTTTTTTTTTTTTTTTTTTTTTTTTTTTTTTTTTTTTTTTTTTGAGCCAGTGTCTCTCTCGCTAGCCCAGGCTGGTCCTAAATTCACTACGGAGCCCACGCTAGCCTTGGACTCAAGGCAATTCTTCTGTCTCAGCCTCCCGAGTGCTGGGATTACAGGTGTGTACCACCAAGCCCTGCTTGTGTGGTGCTGGGGAATCGAACTCGGGTACCTAGCGCTTGACTTAGCGCTTGCTAGGCAAGCACTTTAACCACTAAACTATTCCTCCAGCGCCTTGGCTTCTTTTTAACGCTAATATCTTTAACTTCCCTGTGATTCTTGGCCCCACCACTGTAGGCCAATTTGACCTGGCACTGCCAGCCTTTGATATAATTTTTATCTGCCATTTTATCTTGTCTTTCACCATAGAGCTGGCTAAAAGCTGCAATAGCAGCCATGTAACAGTGTGAACATAAGTCTGCATTGAGATGTCCTCCACCAAAGGAAGCAGTCCATGGCTCTTAATCTCAGTTTCAGGCCGTCTCTGGACAAGGGCAAAATACCGACAAACTTTTTGCCAGAGCATAGCACCCGTGGTTTTTAGGCCACTTGCCAATACAATCCTCCTTCCCATCTGAACCTTCTTGAGCCTGGCCTTTCCAATCCACACCTTTACCAGCACTCTGATCTTCTTAACTCTGACCAGCATCTCCCATCAAGCTCTGCTCAGAGCACTCCAAGGCTTCTCCAGCCACCATCCTCAAACCTTTCCAAATTCCTCCGACAAACTGGTTCGAAAGGCTTCCAAACCACATGGTCAGATAAAGTCACAGCAATCACCCCACTTCTCTGGTACCATTTTCTGTCTTAGTTACTTTCTTGTTGCTATGATTCAGTACTCAACATCCACAACTTTGGGAGGAAAGATTTATTGTGGCTTACAGTTTTAGAAGGTCTCAGGCTGTTCATGCGTGGGCGGCTGGAAAACGGTGTCATCACATGGCGGGCTGCAGCTAGAATTGGAACTGGAGTTCCTGGGGCAGAGATCCTTACACTGTGATGGGAGAGAGAGAGAGACCTGGAGGAAAGGTGGGACCAGCACCCGCCCTTCCAGGTCAAGCCCCAAGCCCCTGCCCCCTTCCAGCCAGGTCCCACCTCCCAACCCTGTATGGTATCCATAGGAACATGAGGCTTTTGGAGGACACAGGATCCAAACCACCACAGGGGGACACTCCAGATCCAAACCATGACAAGAATGTTTCACAAAGATGAACCATCCTTTTGGACTAAAACAGTTCATTTCAAATATTTGTGTTTTGGAGTCTGGGGGGCACTCAGCAGTTAAAGCCCTTGTCTACCAAACATAAGGCCTAGAATTTGATTCTCCAGCACCATATAAACTAGGCATGATAGCACGTATTGTAATCCCAGTACTCAGGAGGCTGAGGCAGGAGAACTGCTGTGAGTTCAAGGCCAGCCTAGACTGCAGGTGAAGGCCATGTCTCAAAAAAAAAAAAAAAAAAAAAAAAAAGGAGGTGGATGGAAAGGAAAAAAAAAACCCTCACAAATGTTTGTTTCTTAAGCAATCAAGCCCCTTTTCTTCAAATGAAATCTTACTGAGAAAACATGAAACTGATTGGTATTGCAATAGTATGAGGGAAGCAGGCACGGAGCCGTCCATTCTGTCACCCACACAGCCCTGCCTCACCCCTCAGGAAACATGGGCTCTGTGATGGGTTGAAAACCCCTGCTCTGAAACCCAGGCAAGACGCAAAAGAACGGGAAATAGTTGGTAGGATGATTGAGCTCAGCTGGGAATGGTGAAGTGTGCCTCAAGTGTGGGAGACTGAGGCAAGGGAACTGCAAGTTTGAGCCCCGCCTGAGCAACTCTCAAAACAAAAATGAAAAAGACCTGCAGATATAATTTGGTGAAAGGTCCTGGGTTCAATTCCCAGTATTACACACACACACACACAGACTCACTCACAAGTTAGGCCCAAATCCTGTCTGATAGTTTGTATTTGTAACTAAATATTTTGGAAAGGGTAGCACATCGGAGTTATAGTTTAGAGATCATAATTTCACAGTCTTTTTTTTTTTTTTTTGAGTCAGGGTCTCACTCTGTAGCCCAGGCTGGCCCTGGACTCAGTCCACCTGCCTCAGCCTCTGGAGTGCTGGGATTACAGGTGTGCGCCACCACGCCCAGCTTTATGTGGTGCTGGGGAGTCAAACTCAGAGCCTTGCACTTGCAAGGCCAATGCTTTAATGGTTGCTCTATTGCTCCAGCCCCTCACAGTCTTTTGAGTAATGCAATTGGAGGAGCTGTGGTGAAAGTCTGTGAAGTCAGCCAACATTATTTAACCAAAGGAGAATGAAAGACCAAAATCTTTGGGTTTATGTTTAGTTATTTATTTGTTTAGAGACAGGGTTTCACTCTGTGGTCCAAGCTGGTTCTGAATTCACTATGTAGCCCAGGCTGGGCTCCAAGACATAAGAATCTTCCTGCCTCAGCCTACCCAGTTCTAAGATTATAGGCATGTGCTACCCCACTATCCTGTGATGCTAGGGATTGAACCATGGGCCTCCCGCTTCCTAGACAAACACTCTAATCACTGAGTTGAGTCCCCAGCCCTGGGTTTATTTAGTCCAGACTGGTCCTGAACTTACTTCCTAGGTTTATTTTTTAATTATAATTTTGAAAAGTATTTTAAAACATACAATTTTTTTCTCTTTCTTTTTTTGAGATAGGGTGTTGCTCTGTAGCCCCTGGTCCTGAACTCACAGGTGTAGCCCAGGCTGGCCTTGAACTCAGGACAGTCTGTCTGCCTCAGCCTCCTGAGTACTGGGATTACAGGTGTGTGCCACCATACCCAGCTTTATGTGGTACTCTCAGAGCCTTGAGTTTGATAAGCAAGCACTTTAACCACTGTGCCATTCTTCCAGCCTCCTAATGCTATTTCTTAAAAATATACATATAGCATGGAGGGATAAACCATTCAACTGGGCATGGTGACACATGTCTGTAATCGCAGCCCTCAGGAGGCTGATGCAGGAGGATTGCTGTGAGTTTGATGCCAATCTGAACTACATAGTAAGTTCAGGAACAGGCTGGACTACAAAGTGAGACCTGTCTCAAATAGTAATAACAATAATATGAAATCTATTTTTTTTTTTTTGAGACAGGCTGGTCCTGAACTCACTGTGTAGCCCAAGCTAGCCTTGGACTTGGCAATCCTCCGGCCTCAACCTTCTGAGTGCTGGGATTACAGGTGTGTGCCACCACACCCAGCTTTACGTGGTGCTGAGGAATTGAACCCAGGGAGCTTTAACCGCTGTGCTATTCCTCCAGCCCTATAAAGCTTAACAGTGAATAAAAGCCATGTCTTCACTCCTGTTCCCTGGGCAAACACCGAGACAGTCTGGTAAAGTAACTCATTGAGGCCTCATACAACTTTAGAGGGATGAGGGCTAAATTTTTCAGAATTGTCCATATCAGCTGATAACACTGCTTTAGCTGAAAGTTAAAAGAGGGGCTGGAGGAATGGCACAGTGGTTAAAGCACTTGCATTGCAAGTGCAATGCTGTGGGTTCAATTCCCCAGCACCAGATAAAGGTGGGCATGGTGGCACATGCCTATAATCTCTGCACTAGGGAGGCTGAGGCAGGAGGACTGCCGAGTCCAGTGCTAGCCTGGGTGCCATAGTGAGTTCAGTACCAGCCTGGGCTATGGGGCAAGACCATGTCTCAAAAAAAAATTAAATGACATAAAATTACAACTAAATGCGTTTTATTAAAGCAAAAGTGGTAAAATTGAAAATTCATCACTTCCGAATCACTTCATTTTACTGTTATCTTGTGTATGGTAGAAATGCTGTATATTAGGTTGCTGCTAAGCATCTCTTCTAAAATCTGTACTCAGTAATTTTATGTTTGAAATTGGTCATGGTGAGGGATGGGGTCATAGGTGAGTGGTTAGAGAGCTCGTCTAGCATGTGCAAGGCCCTGGGTTCAATTTCCCAGCACCACATACAAATTAGCAGGGTATGGTGGTACACTCCTGTAATCTCAGCACTCAGGAGCCTAAGGCAGGAGAATTTCTGGCAGTTCCAGGCCAGCCTGGGTTTCATAGTGAGTTTAGGACCAGTCTGAACTACAGGGCAAGACCTTGTCTTAAAAAAAGAAAAAAAAGGAGTAATGGCACAGCAGTGAAAGCACTTGCCTAGCAAGCTTAAGGCCCTGAGTTCCATTCCCTAGCACCACATAAAGCTGAGCATGGTGGTGCACACTTGTAATCCCAGTACTCGGGAGGATGAGGCATGAGAATTGATGTGAGTTCAAGGCTAGTCTTGGCTACATGGTGATTTCAGGACCAGCCTGGGCTACACAGCAAGATCCTGTCTCAAAAAACAAACAAACAAACAAACAAAAACAACAACAACAACAAAAAAAATTGGCCACAGTGAGAATGTTTACATAACAGAAACAAGTGGCTGCTTCTCTGGGTTTTGTTTGTTTGGTGAGGGAAGAGCTTTTTTCTCATAATTATTACTTTTAGTATATGTTTGTAATACATAATGCTATAGTTTGAATCAGAAATGTCCCCCCAAAGCCTCATGTATTTGGATGTAGTGGGATAACCTGTGGAAGTGAGCTGTTGGGAGATGGGGCCTGCCTGGAAAGGGCAGATGCTTGGGTCAACATGTAGGGACTGTGTCAACTTCTTGAGATTGCGGTGGAGATGCCCAGGGCAGAGTTTTCGGGTTTGTGTAATTGAGTTGTGGGCCAAGAAAGAGCAAAGATCACAGCCCTCCTCTCTAACCCTCCCCAGCTGGAAGCTTAAACTACATAAAGGAAGGAAGAAGAAACATTGCCACTTCTTCTTTGCAGGAAGGCTCGGCTCTGCCTGAGTCTCCGGACACTCATTCATTCCTGCCTCACTTGGCTTTCTGTCTGCAGTGGGGGAGCAGCTCTCCAGCCTCTGCCATGAGCTTCCACTGTTGCTAGCTGCTTATGAACAGACTGTGTGAGACCTTCTGAGATTGTGAGCTAAATAAATCTTTCCTCCCTTAAATTGTGGTGTTGGCTATTTTGTCCCAGCAACGAGAAAGTAACAAAGACACACAGTAATTACACTCAACTTGGGGAACTGCTGCATATACATAACTGCGTCTTAACCATCTTTACTTCCCCGTCCCTTCCTGCCCACTCTTCTCTTCCATCCATATATCCCTTTCCCATCTCTGCAAACCCCCCTGTTTCTTATCATCTACCCTTTACCAACATGCTACTCCTTCAGTGAAGTCTTACCAGCTTTTCTCTTTGTTTGTGTCTATATGGTCCCGACTATGAAGTAGATGTTTGGAGAAGGCAGTATGAGCCACACAGGATTCAAGTCATCTCTACAAGCTTCCTCAGGACAATACCAATAGGATGAGCTCTAGTCCCTTTACGGAAGCCAGAGACTGTCTTCCCTCTCTTCTCCACAGTCTAGGGGGAGGCACTTGGCTGAAGCCAAACAACTGGAAGGCTCCCAAGTGGACTTCGAACCCTATGGTGCAGACAGACCCAAGGAGAGTTCACGGTGCACTCACTGCACTTGCTGTGGGTGCCAGCAGGACCTTCCCACCAGCAAGTTCCTGTGGCATGACTTCAATGTGGCCTTGACATAACCTCAGGCATATGCACTGGCTGCCTGGCCTCCTTGGGGAGAGTACAAGATGAGCCCAAAACATTTTGCAGCATCACTCGGGTTTTTTTTTAGCCTGATATTCATAGTTCTTACATTCCCCAGCACCACATAAGCCAGACATGGTGGTGCACACCTGTAATCCTAGTACCTGGGATGCTGAGATAGGAGGAATGCCATGAGTCCAAGGCTAGCCTGGGCTGCTTCAGCGCTAGCAGGCCATCTACGAATGGTTTAGAGCCAGGTTCCCCATGAACGTGACAGGTAAGAGGGCATCCCCATCCTGGGAGCACCCCATTTCCCAGGACAAAGGGCACTCCGCACCTATATATATTACAGTCCCTTCCCCTTCCCCTTTTGACCCTCCTGCACCTACCTCCTCCCTCCTCATTCTCCCTGTCCCCCCCATTTGGTTCTATAAAATGACTGTATTCTGGGTTTCTCATATGAGAGAAACCATTCAATATTTAACCATCTGCATCTGACTTACTTCACTGAGTTTAATGGTTTCAAGCTGCATCCATTTACCTACAAAAACATCATTTTTTTTTTGAGACAACATCTCACTCTGTAGTTCTGAGCTAGTCCTGAACTCACTATGAAGCCCACGCTGGCCTCAAACTCATGATAGTCCTCCTGCCTTGGTCTCCCAAGTGTTGGAACTAGAAGTATGTGCCACCATGCTCAGCTAATTTATACAGTGCTGGAGCATCAAACCCAGGTCCTTGTGAATGCTAGGCAAGGACTTTAACTGGTGAGCTATGCCCCCAACCCCATGTTGCAGCATTAGAAGGAAATCAGAAGGCATGTGCAGGGGTACATGCCTGTAATCCCAGCTACTCGGGACACTGAGGCAGGAAGATCGCATGTGCAAATGCAGCCTGGGCAATTTAGTGAGTGCCTATCTCATAATTTTTTTAAAAAGGCTTGAGGATATAACTTAGTGACAGAGAGTTTGCCTCACATTCATAAATCCCCGGGTTTAATCCTCAATATCGCCAAAGGAAAAATGTTTAAAAATGCTCACACAGGGGCTGGGAAAATGGCACAGCAGTTAAAGCACTCACCTGGTAAGCTCAAGGCCCTGAGTTCAATTCCTTAGCACCACATACAGCTGGGCATGGTGGCACCTGCCTGTAATCCCTGGAGGCTGAGGCAGGTGGATTGTCCCGAGTCCAAGGCCAATCTGGGCTACACCAGTGAGTTCAGGACTAGCCTGTGCTACAGAGCAAGACCCTGTCTTGAAAGAAAAAGAAAGAAAGAAAGAAAGAAAGAAAGAAAGAAAGAAAGAAAGAAAGCAAGCTAGCTCAAAAATGTCAGGAGCTTTCAGGAGCTTTTACCCCTCTCTCCTTTGTTTCTAAATAAAGACCTGTTACTCTACATAAAAAAAAAAAAAGATAGTAGCATGTTAAAAGAATATCAAAGTCAGTTTTTTTGTTTGTTTGTTTTTTGTTTTGAGACAGAGTCTTGCTCTGTAGCCCAGGCTGGTCCTGAACTCACTATGTAGGCCAGGCTGGCTTCAATCGCACAGCAATCCTCTTGCCTCAGCCTCCCAAGAGCTAGCATTATAGGGATGTGCCACTATATGTGGCTAGACACCAGCTTAAAGGAGAGCCCACTGACCAAATCTGGGACAAATTTGAGATCCAAATAAAAAAATGAGGGGCTAGAGGAATAGCTCGCCAGATAAAAGGTTTACCCAGTGTCTTAGTTATTTTTTTGTTGCTGTGACTAAATCCCCAATATCCACAATTTAAGGAGGGAAAGATTACTTTAGTTTGCAGTTTCAGAAGGTCACAGTCCATTCATGGGTGGCCAGCAACAGTGGAAACACACGATGGAGGCAGCTTTTCACAGCATTGCAGACTGGAAGCCAAGTATCTGGAGAAGGGGGGGAAGTAGCATATATTCTTCCAGGTCCTGTCCCAGTGATCTATCCCTCCTGGGTCTAGCCTCAGTGTTCTACCCCTTCCAGGTTTAAGCCCCTAATCCACTACATGCCTGTAATCTATAATCTATCACGTGGCTGTCTTCTACCACACATCTATGATCCACTACATGCCCATAATCCACCCCCCCCAGGCCTGGCCCCCATCTCCCAGCAGATATTTCATAGAAAATCCATAACATCCAAGTACAGGAAACTTTGGGGGGGGGGGCATTCCAGATCGAAAATCACAATACCTAGCAATCCCACGGCTCTGGGTTTGATTTCTCAGCACTACATGAGCTGAACATGGTAGTCCTCACCTGTAATTCAGCACTCACCAGGCTGAGGCAGGAGGATAGCTGTGACTTCAAGGCCAGATTGAGCTACATGTTAGTTCAGGACCAGCCTGGACTACAGAGTGAGACCTTGCCTGAAAAAAATAAATAAATAAAGAGCAATGATTTAAATGAGAATCCAAACTAAGATAAATAAGTACATAAGTAAATATAAAAAGAAAAACTTCTTTACAATATAATACCAACTAATACATGTAAGCACAATAATGCAAATAGATCACCATTGGGCAATTATTAAGGTAGAGTTGATTCATACAGTATTAGTCAATGGGCACTAAGCTTGGTGGGTGAAGGTTTGGTGGAAAACAGGACACTAGGGTAGTTTCAGAGTATTTCCCCCAGGAAATGTTCATTATTTAATGAGCAAACATGGTGCTTAGAGTGGAGAGAACAGCAGGCACCATCTTCACCAGATGATCAAGGTTCACATCGTCAGGTGCACTGATACCATGTCTTGATATGCAGAGCACAGCATAATTATGTGTGTCCATACATGTGTGTGTGTTTGTGACTGTGTGTGTGGTATTCATGCAAAAAAATTGAAGTCTAGACTACAGAAAACACCAGACAGCTCCAGGTTGAGGAACATCCTACAGAATCAAAGACATTATAATGAAATTGTTGGCAGGGTATGGTGGCACATACCTGTAATACCAGAATTTATGTAGGATGGGGCAGGATGACCACAGCTTGCATCTAGCCTGAGCAACTGAGCAATTTAGAGAGACCCTACCTCAACATAAAAAATAAAAAAGGGCTGGGGATGTAACTCAGCATGAAAGGTCTGGGTTCAACCTCTAGCGCTGGAAAAAAGTTGTCAAGGTCATGAAAGACAGGATAAGAATGAGGAAATGTTCCACACTGAAACAGATTAAAGAAACTCCATTTTAAAAAGCTGGAGGCTGAAGGAATGGCACAGCGATTAAAGCGGTTAAAGTGCTTGCCTTGCAAGTGCAAGGCCCTGAGTTTGATGCCCCAGCACCACATAAAGCTGGGTGTGGTGGCACATGCCTCTAATCCCTGCACTTGGGAGGCTGAGGCAGGCAGATTGTCCTGAGTCCAAGGCCAGCCTGGGCTACCAGTGAGTTTAGGACCAACCTGGGCTACAAAACAAGACCCTGTTTCAAAAAATAAATAAATAAAAATGTTAGTAATTAGTGAAATATGAGTAAATAACTTATGAAAGTTAAAAAATTCTGAAATACCTATGCATGCCACTTGCTTAAGGGTAGTATACTTATGTGGTATAGATTTTAGTTCATTTAATGTAGCAATTCAAGATAGGCTTAAGCTCGTTTAATGTAGTGATTCACTCATTTTGTCCTGGATGTAAGTTTATCCTAAGAAAATCGACTGATGCAATGACAACCTGACTGTCTTTTGAATGTACTAACATTTACCTTTAAGTACTCAGCTAAGGAATTTGAAATTTAACTTCTTTTACTTTCTCACATTTTCTAGCCTTATGAATTTCATTGTTATAGTTCTTACGTAGACTGGTGGGTAAAGCCACATTAAAGAATCTCAATAAAGATATAGCAAGATACAAAAAAAAAAAGAACTTTTGGCAAATTACCCCAATAAAGGGCTCTGCTGGACCCACAGAAGAAGCATCAAGATATGGCTACTGCAGCCCATTCTATAAGGTGGGAAACAGAACTAATAAGTGGTTATTTGCGTGGTAAAGTGAGTCAGATGCAGAAGATTAAAAATGTTAAATGTTGCATGGTTTCTCTGATTTTGGGAAACCTAGAACACAGGCATTCTATAGAGCCAAATAAGCGGGAGTTACTGGGGGACTGTGAGGTGTGGGAGGGCAAAAATGGTGAGGGAAAGGGATTGTAATATTAATGTGATATGTATGTGCACAAAATACTCAAAAATTGTAAACATTATGTATTGCATATGTATATTAATAAAAATGGTGGGGAAAAAATAAATAAAGGCAGGAATGGTGGGGCATACCAGTAATTCCAGTACATGAGTTACCATGAGTTCAAGGCCAGTCTAGGCTACATAGTGAGTTCAGAACCAGCCTGGACTACACAGCAAGCCCATGTCAAAAAAAAAAAAAAAGGAAAGAAATAAAGAAAATAAGCTCAGTAAAAAAATGTAATGCCTGGTCCTGTATTTGGATGAGGAAAGAAAAAAAAAAACACTGCATATTTGGTAAAATTTGAATGGGTTTTATAGATTGGATGGTTGGTAGTGTTGTGGCAAGGTTAATCTCTCCCATGCAATTACTAACCAGGCCTGACCCTGCTTAGCTTCTGAGATCAGACAAGATCAGATCTCCCTTGCCCAGGGTGGTTTGGCCTCAGACAGATGCATGAAGCTCATGGAACACTGACCTGTTTGGGAGAAATACACACTGGCATATATAGGGGTAAAATGGCATCATTTCAATAACTTGCGTACAAATTTTCAGAAAAGATAATGATAATGGATATGAATACAAGTAAATGTTAACAATGGAAGAATCTGGCCTAAGGTGATAAAAGAGTTCTTTATACTCTTAGAATTGTTCTGTAACTGAATATATTTCAAAATAAGTTAATTTTTAAAAATGAGGCTAAGAGCTCTTTCAGAAGGAAAAATTTCTTTCAGCCTACTACAAACATGCTCAATCTCCTGTACTCTAAACAAAGGGGGAAAAAAATAAAGCCAGTAGCTACTTATTGTCACCACTTCCTCCCTGTGAGACACCAGGAAGTAGGAAACACCATCAGGGGGCTCTCCTGAAGCCTCTATTTGATGCTGGCTTTGCCACTTCCTAACTGGGTGGATTTGACCAAAAGGTTCATCTCTCTGAGCCTCAGTTTATAATATCGGATGGATCATCTCTCTCTTCTGAACTGTCATGGAGGTTAAACGAGAGGAAGAGTAGGAAAGGCATGAAAGCAGGTTAATTTTTTTTTCTTTTTGGTACTTCTAGGGATTGAGCCCAGAGCCTTCACATTGAGCTACATCCTCAGCCAATTTTTGGTTCTGATTTCAAAACAGGGTATTGCTAAACTGCTCAGCTACCAGGCTGGGCTTGAAGTTGTGATTCTCCTGCCTCAGCCTCCCAGAGTGCTGGTATTACATGCTTGTGCCACTGGGCCTGGCAATGAACTTTAACACGTTTTACAAATACTAACTGCAAGTGGTCTATCCCTTTAACTGTTGGTGACACCGAAGGTATTGCCTTTGCTGCCTTCTAAAATGTATCCTGGGCTGGAAAAGAACACCGTGGTTAGAGTGCTTGTCTAGCAAGCAGAAGGTCCTGAGTTTGATTCCCCAGCACAACATAATCTGGGAGGTACATGCCTGTAATCACAGCACTCAGGAGGCTGTGGCAGGAGGATTGTTGAGAGTTCAAGACCAGCCTGGGCTACACAGTGAGCTCTGGACTAGCAGAACAAGATCCTGAGTCAAAACCAAACCAAACCAAAGAAATGTACCCTCTCCTCAGAGCTTGGCTCGGCCCCTGCAGGACTGTATGTGTCAGGTTCAGTGGGCAGACACTGCTCTCTCTTGCCTCCTGGCCCTTCTGTCTGCCTGTCCCGGACAGGTGCTCATTTGCGGATTTTTGTGCGTTAGTGGGTTATTTTGTTTGGTTTTCTGGTCCTTTTTTTCTTTATCTACTTGATCTTTGGGGGGGGGGGTTCTAGTTTGATGTTATCTCTTAGAATCTCCAGTACTCTGCTAATGGCAGACCCACTCACACCTGCAGGACTAATTTCTCCTCTCAAACATTCTCTCAATAGCCGGGCACTGTTACAAGCACTTTAAATTCACAGCTGGCAAAACTAAATAGTTCCCTTCTTACTCCCCTTCTATTGTGGCTTGGATCTGGAATGTCCCCCAAAAGTCTCATGTATTTGGATGCTATGGATTATCTATGGAACCATGTGCTGTTAGGAGATAGGGGCCGAGGGGCTGGAAACCAGCACAGAGGTTAGAACATTTGCACTTGCCTAGCAAGCACAAGGCCCTGGGTTCGATTCCCCAGCACCACATTAGCTGGGTGTAGTGGCACACACCCATGATTCACACTTGGGAAGCTGAGGCAGGAGGATTGCTGTGAGTTCAAGGCCAGTCTGGGCTACATAGTGAGTTTAAAACCAGCCTGGACCACAGAAAAACAAACAAACAAATAAAAACAGAAATCAGACTGTAGCCTGATCTGGAGGGGTGGACTATGGGCATGTAGTGGATTATTGGTGTATTAGGTTTGTGGTAGATTATAGATTACAAGCATGTGGTGGATTAGAGGCTTAAGACTGGAAAGGGTAGAACACTGCGCTGACCCTGGAAGGAATGAATCAATGGGACAGGATCTGGAAGGGTTTACGCAATTTCCTCCTTCCCTTCTTGACTGGGCTTCCTATCTGCAATGCCATGAGGAGCTACCTCCATCTCTGCCTTTGCCCTGTGTTTCCACTGTTGCCAGCTGCCCTTGAATTGACTGAGTTTCTGAAACTGTGAGCTAAAACTCACTTTTCCTCCCCTAATTTGTATACGGTGAATGTTTTGTCACATCAACAAAAAGGTAACTAACACAACTTCCTTGTCTAAAATACCACATTCTCCAGCTGGAGGAATGGCACAGGTTTTAAAGCACTTGCCTTGCAAGGGCAAGGCCCTAGGTTCAACTCCCCATCTCCACATAAAGCTGGGCATGGTGGAGCACACCTGTAATCCCAGCACTTAGGAGGCTGAGGAAGTAGGATTGCGAAATCCAAAGCTAACGTGGGCTCCATAGTGAGTTCAGGACCCACCTGAGCTACAGAACGAGACTCTGTCTTAAAAAAAAAAGAAAGAAAATACTACCTTCTCTCTACATATGTGGACTAGAAACCTAGAAGTCATATATTACTATTATTTCTCAGAAACATCTTTTATGAACATGGTGGCACATTCCTGTAATCCCAGCACTCTGGGAGAGTGAGGCAAGAGGTTCACAAGTTTGAGCTCAGTCTGGGCAAGTTAATGACTCAGTGAGATCCTGTCTCAAGAAACAAAAGTAGTGGGCAGCTCTAGGTTTTAATCCGTAGTCTCTCTCTCTCTCTCTCTCTCTCTCTCTCTCTCTCTCACACACACACACACACAGACACACACACCCTTCACATGCCCAATACACATATTTTACATTCTTGATTTGCTTCATTCTTGAAAGAACCTGATGCAGTAGATCCCACTTTAGTCCATCTTGAAAAACTGCAACCTGAGGTCTAGGCAGCTTAAATAACTTTGAGCCCGAGGTTACATAAATAATAAAGGGAACTTGGATTTAATAATAGGCTTGTCTGACTCCAAAGTCCACTCTTCTTGTCACCATACTTACTATACCAGCATCTTACTGAATTCCCACACATAACCACACACTGATTTTTCATCGTTTCTCTTTCTTTTTTTCTTTGAGACAGGGTCTCGATCTGTAGACCAGGCTGGTCCTGAGCTCACTGTGGAGCCCGGGCTGGACTAGAACTCATGGTAATGGTCCTGCCTTAGCTTCCCAAGTGCTGGGATTAGAGGTGTGCACCACCATGCCCAGCAATTAGGCGTTGCTGGGGAACTGAACCTGGCGCCTCACCCATCCTAGGCAAGCGCTGAAATGTCTTTTGAATAAGTTCTTTCTTTTCTTTGTTCATTGCTTTTATGTTAATCAAACACTCATCTCACATGTATTAAAATATGGTGGCACACACCTGTAATCCCATCACTCAGGGAGGCTAAGGCAGGAGCACCTCAAATTTGTACCTAGAGTCTTATAATGTAGCAAGTCTGTCTCAAACTTCTAAAACTAAGAAAAAATAAAAGGATGGGGTCATAGCTCACTGTGATGATCCTGGCTGGGTTCAAACTCATTAAATAAATTAATTAATTAAATGTACATAGGAGGCTGAGGCAGGAACATTGCAATGTATTTTGAGGCCAGCCTGGGCTACACAGTGAGTTTTGGACTAGCCAGGATTACAAAGCAAGAGCCTGTCTCAAAAAAGAAGTACACAGGTGTTGGTTTTTCTGATTATAGAAATGATATACGCTGGCTGTAAGAAAGTTCATTACTAAGCCAGGCTTTGTGGTACACACCTGTAATCCCAGTACTCAGGGACCTGAGGCAGGAGAATTGCCAAGTGTTCCAGGCCAGCCTGGGCTACACTACACAGTGAGTTCAGGACCAGCCTACACGATACAGAGCAAAGACTCTGTCTCAAAATAAATAAATAATAAATGAGTAAATAAGTAAGAGGGGCAGAGAAAGACAAAAATGTTCATCACAGACCTAAATAGTTCTCCAATCCCAACTCCTAAAGATAATTATCATAGTAAAGTGCATCTTTCTCAAAATTTTATTCTATTGTATTACACCTTGAAAAAATAAAATCGTACCATCTTGAGATTGAGACAGAGTCCCACTCTATATTCTAGACTGGTCCTGAACTCACTCTGAAACCCAGGCTGACCTCAAACTAACGCCAATCCTCCTGCCTCAGCTTCTGGAGTGTGTAGGGGTCTCTGTCTCACGAGGTCCCCCGGAACAGCCGAGGAGAATGTCGGATGACAGAGTAACACATCCCAAGAGTCAGTTTAGTGAATGCAGTCTCCTTTTGTTTAGGAAGTACAGGGTCTTAAATAGACTGAGGAAGCAACTTCAGGCCAATCAGCAAGGCCTCAACCAGTTTGTGGCGGTGGAGGGGGGGGGTCTCCCAGGGGGAGGAAATGAGTAGAGGAAGGAGGATGGACCACCCCATTTGTTTTTTAGCCTCCTAATTATCTAAACCGGCAGTTCCCTGTTTAAGCAAACCAACACCTGGCTTAAATAACAATTAGTAACACTTCTTCGTGAGAACTCGGCCAAGGTCAGCAAGCTGAGGCTCTCGGGCCCTGAAGGCCCCAACAGGAGTGCTGAAATTACAGGCGGCACCACCTTGCCCATCAAATGCGGTGTTGGGGAATCGAACTCAGGGCAAGCACTCTAATTGGTATGCTTCAGACTCATTTTTGGTTAATTAGTTCATATGAATCTATGTATGCATGTATGCTTTTGAAAAATTATGTAAACTAGGCCCTTCGGCATAGGCCTGTAATCCAAGCGTTCTGGGAGGAAGACTGAAAGACGTTAGTGATTTACCGAAACCCTGTCTCAAAAATCACAACAAAGCAAACAAAAGAAGGGCTGGCGATGTAGCTCAGTGTGAAGGCCTTGGGCTGGAACTCCAGAATCAAAAAATAAAGTAAAATATACATGTATAAAAGACATGCATGTTTTATAACAAATTCAATTGGCACAGTAGGGTAGATTATGAAAAATATCTCCTTTCACTCCTGTTCCCCAAGGACCCAACAGTGACTGTGCCCACTAGTTTCTCAGGTCGCCTTTCTGAAGTCTCATTTTTTTAATAGCTTCATAACTTTCCACAATAGGGACGTACCAACTCATTCTGATGTCCCATTAGAAAGCAATTCATATTATTTGCAATATTACTCACCAGAAACTAAATTCTTTATCAATCTTAGTAAGGCTGAACTTTTTCCAGCGACATGGTGTTCCACATGGTTGAGTTGCACCATAATTCGCCTGTCCGATTCAGTAACAAGAATTTAGGCATTGCTACCACTTACTTACTTTCCTCTGAAGGCCCCTAACTCATGTCTTCGGTTTCACTAGCAATACAATTTCTCAGGTACTCTTCCACCAAACTGAGTTCTACCGCACAGGCTGTTTTGATACTCAGATTTATACTCTCTTAATTTACCCCCATGATTTGGGCTTAGGTCCAAGAAATAAGTAACTGACTGCGTCAAGTTCCGGAATCCACTGTGAGGAGGCGGAGCTAAGGGAAAGACGGGTCCGTGAGGGTCCGGAACTGTCGTTGGGAGGATTGTTGTTTCCCAGGGAGGATTTTTGGCGGTGAGGCCTGCCCCTCACAGGCATGGCGGCCGCACACCGGAAGTAGCCGCTTAATTTCGATGGAGTCAGTTCTTCCGCGGGGCGGAAAATGCATGTCTCCATGTGTGCCGACCATTACCAGTCCCCTTTCCGTGGAGGACCCCATGAGTAAGCTGTGGCGCCGCGGGAGCACCCCTGGGGCTATGGAGACCCCTGAGCCAGGTAAGCGCAGATAGATCCAAACTTAGGCCGTTTTGGAGAAGGCTCTCTCTGTTCTCGGAGCTTTCGTGGTACTTCTCCGCAGGTGAGGAGAAAGGCGGTGCTGTTGTGATGGTAACAACTAGTACCATCGGAAGAGTGGGACCTACCTTAGGCTTCCCCTGGCATATTTCCCCCCAACGCCCGCCCAGAAATTTCCCCTGTCACTGTTTGGCCGAACACCGTTGACAGGTTCTCCTTGCTCAGGGGAAGCGCTGGAGTTGAGCCTGACGGGTGCCCACGGCCACGGAGCGCACAAGAAAAAGCACAAGAAGCACAAGAAAAAACACAAGAAGAAACACCATCAGGAAGAAGAAGCCGGGCCAACACAGCCTTCTCCTGCCAAGCCCCAGCTCAAACTCAAAATCAAGCTAGGAGGGCAGGTCCTGGGCACCAAGAGGTGAGGCCACGTCAAAATTTTACTTGGGGGAACTTAAGGAGCTGATGGAGACAGAAGTTAGAAGTTGCCTGGGCTTAGGAGAAGGCAGAAAATGAGCACTGACTCTAGGGTCCAAGTTAAGGCAGCCAGAACTCAGAGGTTGAGGAAGGCTGTATGTAGCTTTTGAGCAGAAGGAGACACTTGCTGGCTTCACAGCTCGTGTTGCTTCTCTGCAGTGTTCCTACCTTTACTGTGATTCCTGAGGGCCCTCGCTCACCCTCTCCCCTGATGGTAGTGGATCACGAAGAGGAACCCATGGAAGGAGTTCCCCTGGAGCAGTACCGAGCCTGGCTGGGTGAGAAGGATCGGGAGGTGGGGAAACTGGGTTTCTCAGGAAGCGGGTGAGTAGTTTCAAGTGGATGAGAATTTTGCCCTCCTTGTTTTTTGTTGTGTTTGCGACAGTGTCTTGCTTTGGAGTCCAGGCTAGTAATGAGCTAACTATGTAGCTTAGGTTGGCCCCTAACTCATGGCAGTCCTGCATCTGCCTCCCGATTGCTGGGATTACATATGTGCACTTGCTAGCCTAGTCCTCCAGCCCCATCCCTTTTAACCTGGCCAAATTAGGAGTTCTCATCTGAACAATTCTATTTTTATTTAACTTTCCCTCCCAGATGAAGACAGTAATCTGTCCCCCTCCCCACTTCAGGACCTGTCAGGGGGGTTAGGGGGCCAGGAGGAAGAGGAGGAACAGAGGTGGCTCGATGCCTTGGAGAAAGGGGAGCTGGATGACAATGGAGACCTCAAGAAGGAGATCAATGAGCGCCTGCTCACTGCTCGACAGGTAAAGTGGCTCTTTTTATTTATTTTTTTTTTTTTTTGAGACGGGGTCTCTGTAGTCCACACTGGTCCTGAACTCACTATGTAGTCCAGGCTGACCTTGAACTCACAGCAGTCCTCCTTCCTCAGCCTTGTGAGTGCTTGGATTATAGGCGGTGCCCAGCTTATCTGGTTCATTCCTTATTCGTTCATCAAATATACATTAAGAACTTGCAATTTCTAAGTACTTTGCTAAGCAATGGCGATATCAAAGGGGAGAAAGGCAAAGCTTCTGTTCTCTTGGAGCTCGTATTTTCATGTGTGTGTTTGGGATAGAAGGTAAATAAATCAATTTCGGAACGCTTCACAGGTTTTTTTGGGGTGTTGGGGGTGGTACTGGAGCCTTGAACTCAAGGCTTTTGCACTGAGCTCCATCTCCAGGCCCTCCCTTCTTTAAAATTTTTTTTTTGAGACAGGGTCCGACTAATTTTTCCAGGCCAGAACTTGCAATCATCCTGCCTCAGTCTCCCAGAATGCTGGGGTTACAAGTGTGTATTACCATGCCCAGCTTAAAAAAACTGTACAGCTTATGAGAGCGAGCGGGAATCGGGTGATGAAGCAGAGAGCAGCAGAGGGAGACAACATTAGGTAGGGTAGTCAGGGAAGGCCTTTCTGAAGAAATACCTCCAGTACCAGAGGAGCTTTTCAGGCAGAGGCAAGTAGTTTCAAAGTCAGCAGGCACAAAGACTGAGACTGGCACATAACAAGCGAGGTAGAAGAAGGGAGAATGTGGCTAAGTCACTGATGGGTTGTATGCTGAGCAGTGATTATGCTTTTATTTGCATTTCAATACATTTATTTGGCTTCTTGGTGCAGAATGAGTGTTAGTGGGCTAAAAAGGGTTAGAAGCTGGAAGACCACCTAGGAAGCTGTTGACAGACGGTTGTGGCTTGTACCAGATGGAAGTGGAAATGGAGAAAATCGTATGAGTGCCTGTATTTTGGAGGCAGGTGTTTGTTAGGAGGGGGCTGGAGAAGAAAGGAAATCAAAGGAAACTCAGATTTTGCCTTGAGAAGTTACCCAGTTGATGCTATCAATTAGGCCGTCACCAATCTCGGACTCTGCGCCTTGTCTTATGCCCAGTTTTCAGTGTCTCAATCGATTAAAGATTAAAACAACAACAAACCGACCCTGGTGTTACTTCTGTAGTCCCAGCACTCTAGCAGGCTGAGGCAGGCAGGAGGATTCCCAGTTCTATCCCAGCCTGGGCAACTTAGCTAGAACTTGTCTCAGAATAAAAGATAAAAACGTGCAGGGATGTAGCTCATAAGAAGGCCTTGGGTTCAATTTTCAGTGCCAAAAACACTAAACAACAAAACCGGAAGACCGATGCAGAGTTTTGGTACACAAAGGAGGCAGGTAGTATTACTGGTGTTTTGAGAGTCAAGGACCTAAAGCTGAATATCGGTAGACCTGGGAAGAAATAGTATTTAGGGCCCCAGAAGAGCTGTCCATGAGCCCCCCTTACCCCACCCTACCTTCCATGTTGACTGACACCTTCCGCTGCCAGGTGGACCCCTCCACTTCTTCACCCTCCCTTTTTAAACGGCACAATTTCTCTCCCCAGAAAGCCCTGCTCCAGAAGGCGCGGAGTCAGCCCTCCCCAATGCTTCCCCTGCCGGTGGCGGCGGGCTGCCCGGCCCCCGCGCTCACGGAGGAGATGCTGCTCAAACGCGAGGAGCGGGCGCGGAAGCGGAGGCTGCAGGCTGCGCGGCGCGCGGAGGAACACAAAAACCAGACTATCGAGCGGCTCACCAAGACGGCGGCACCCAGCGGGCGGGGAGGCCGCGGAGCCGCGCGGGGTGAGCGGCGGGCCGGGCGAGCTGCGGCGCCGGCCCCCATGGTGCGCTACAGCAGCGGGGCACAAGGGTCTACCCTGTCCTTCCCCCCCGGCGTCCCCGCGCCCGCGCCGGTGTCCCAGCGGCCAGCCCCGTCGGGACCCCCTCCGCGGTGCTCCGTCCCTGGCTGCCCGCACCCGCGCCGCTACGCCTGCTCCCGCACCGGCCAGGCGCTCTGCAGCCTTCAGTGCTACCGCATCAACCTGCAGATGAGGCTGGGGGGCCCCGAGGGCCCGGGGTCCCCCCTTTTGGCTACATAAGGCCCTCAATAATCTCGGACTCTGCGCGTGTCTCATACCCGGTTTTCAGTGTTTTCCTACCCTATTAAATTTCATCCGACCCCTCAGCCTGTACAGAACTGGGGGAGTGGGAGGTGGGCGGTGCAATCTCCAGTACGCGCCTCGTGCCCCGCCTGAGGCTGGGAACCGGCCTCCTGCAGCCCGACGGGTCCGCGCGCCAACGAAGGCAACTTTAGGGACCTCGCTGCTTTCAGCGTGGTTTGGCATTTTGCGTCATCCGGGAAATACGGCTCTAGCCAGTCAGCGGACACTTTGCCCTCACTGGCGGCCGTTCATTGGTTGACAAATCAATGCCCAGCTCTTGTCCGTATTGGCTATTGTCGCTGTCACTCACGGTTCGGATCGAACCTTCCCCTAGTCTTTGTCTGCGCGAGCTCTTGTTGTCTGGAAGAGTGGCGGAGGTGCTGCTGCGGATTGGTCGCAAAGAGAAATCCCTGCTCTGTTCCTATTGGCCTTTTTGTCAATGAGTAGTGCTGATTGGTTGGCCAGAGCACCCGGTCCTAGTTGGCGGAGGTTTCCCCGGATGGAAGCGCCGGCCTTGGAGTGATGGTGGCGGCAGGGAAGATGGGCCGGGCAGGGACCATGGCGGTGGTGGCGGAGGTGGCAGGGGCGGGGCACCTGGCGGTGGAGGAGACTGTGGTCTTCAGGGGGCTGTAGGTGAAGGCATGGCTCGGGCCAGCAGCGGGAACGGCAGCGAGGAGGCCTGGGGGGCACTTCGGGCACCGCAACAGCAGGTATCCCAGCAGCTCCAAAAGCCTACCACGACAGCCATTTATTTCTCTTTCCCCTTTCCTGTCTTCCTGTTGGGGGTGGGGTAGGGGAGGAACTTACGGAGCCAAAGGTACGGGAAGTTCCTAGACGTATCCCTTCCACTCTTTGTCTAAACTTTGTAACGAAGAAGCAATCGACCTTACCTGCAGCTTCGTAGACCCCATCCCACAGCTGCAGTGGACGCTCGCAGCGGCTCTCCAATGACCATAGGCGTAGTGAGGCCCCAGGGAAGCGCCCTCTGTCCTGGAACAGCTATTTGTGATGTTTCTTGTGTGCCTGTTATCCCAACAGAGGCCAGCAGCGTCTTCTTTTGAGGGAGCTATTTGGAGAAGAGCTAGAACCCAGACTCACACCCTGGATGCTATCCTTTACCATCTTCAGCAGCCCCAGCTGGTTGGGATCAGTGCACTGGATCTCACGTGGCCCCTCTACCCTAGAGAGCCCGAGACCCAGGGGTAGAAAGATCCTGCTCGGGGGTGGGAGTTACACATGATGGGGGATGCTGAGCGCATTTTAGCTCTGGAAATGACCTTAAGACCTTACCCGTCGTCCCAGACTCTTGAGATAGCTCACACTGCCAATACATGCCTTTAAGAGAAAACCTTGCTGGGCCAGCCTTAAGTGTGAGAGATGCTTCAGATAGGCAGAGCTGAAATCTCTCTCTGCTTATCCACACTTGGTGTGTGCTTTCTAGGCTGATTTCTTGCTATCCCAAATCCTCGTCCACATTGACAGCTCTTCAGAATCTCTCGCTGTCTCCATATTTCTAGGCTGAACCTGGCTTACAGGGTGGGAATGTGTGTGTGCATGCAGGAGGTGGGAGTAGAGAGTGCCCTCCTTGGGCTAGAGTCTTTCCTAGTTTTAAGTGCCTCCTTGCCCTCAGCTTCGAGAGCTGTGCCCTGGAGTGAACAACCAGCCCTACCTCTGTGAGAGTGGTCACTGCTGTGGGGAGACTGGCTGCTGTACCTACTACTATGAACTCTGGTGTGAGTCTCCATGAGGGCTGTTCTCAGGCCCCTCTACCCACCTTTCTTTGGGACTCGGCATTCCAGCCTTCGAGGACGCTTTTCTGCATGGGGGTATCTGAGACACTCCCTCCTTGCCTCCTGCAGGGTTCTGGCTGCTCTGGACTGTCCTCATCCTCTTTAGCTGCTGTTGCGCCTTCCGCCACCGACGAGCCAAACTCCGGCTGCAACAACAGCAGCGGCAGCGTGAGATCAACTTGTTGGCTTACCATGGGGCATGCCACGGAGCTGGCCCTGTCCCTACCGGTTCACTGCTTGACCTTCGTGAGTGACTTGAGGCCTGGGCCCACTACCAGTGGCCCTTCCCAAACCAACACCCTGAATCAGCCCATCTTCCTTTTTGCAGACACTTCAAAGCACCCCTTTCCGTAGTGTGAAGTCACAACCTGTCTCTGGGTATCTTCAGCCACCTATGCTATTCTTTCCCCTACAGGCCTTCTCAGCGCCTTCAAACCCCCAGCCTATGAGGATGTGGTTCACCGCCCGGGCACACCACCGCCTCCATATACTATGGCCCCGGGCCAACCTTTGACTGCTTCCCGTGAATGCACCTGCTGTTCCTCTGCATCCACCTGCCCTGCCCACTGCGAGGGGACAAATGTGGAAGTTCTGTCTTCCCACCAGAGTGCCCCCCCTCATCAGGAGGGTGAGCTTGGCGCAGGGGTGAGCCCAGCCCATACTCCCCCGTCCTGCCGCTACCGTCGCCTGACTGGTGATTCGGGTATTGAGCTCTGTCCTTGTCCTGACTCCAGTGAGGGTGAGCCAGTCAAGGAGGTGAGAATCAGTACCACCTTACCAGAAGTGGAAGACCAGTCCCCTTGTGCACTGCCTCCAGAGCCCATGACCCACGTCTCTCCTGTGGGTCTGGCGTCCAGTGAAGGGGACCTCCCATAATTAGTTTTGGGAAACTGGATGAGTCACTCACTTTCCCACCACAAACAGCCCTGGTCCCAACTCAAGTCTTCCTTGGCCCCTCCATGCCCTTTAAAATTTACCTGAAAGGGCCACAGCCCTGAGGGAAAGGGGCTTGGGAGACTGCTAGCTTTACCCACTCCCAAACATACACAGGAGCCTTTGATCTCATTAAAGAGATGTGAACCAGCTGCTTGTGGATTTGGGTGGACTAGAACTCAACTAGCTGCACTGCACTTGATGGTAACTGGGTTTGAAGGGAGCAGGTAGAGTCTGAAGTGAGCCAAGATCTCTTGGTGAGGCAAAGTAGCAAAAACAAGCGTATGGTATATTTTTTCCAGTTTATTTAGAAAAATAGACTCTGAGTTCACATTCACCCCAGGTCTGTATGGGATGACAGTAAGGAGATACCTGAGATGAGCCAAGGGGTTTGAATTACTGGTATCTGGGAAACTGAGAGCAGAGGCCTGTCCCTCCATATTCAGTGGCATGAGTAGCCCGGCTTTCTTCCCATCCCTTCTTCAGTAGTCTTCAGCCATGATCAATAAGACAAGGCTGGTCCAGCCATGGAAAGGGCGGCAGCCCATGCCTCGCCCATCTCTGTCATTGTAATGTTCCCATAGGAATCCTGTGGCCTGGTACTGCCGCCACACGTTGCCCACCACATTGGCACGGAGCTCTCTGTGGAGCTTGACAGCCTGGGCCTGGTGGGGACCCTCTAGGTGCCCATAGTGGTAGAGTGCTCCCAAGGCCAGGTAGTTGACATTGAGCCACACATCACCTCGCCAGTAGGGGGGATCGTGCTCAGAATTACGCTGGCCATAAAAAGGACTGGAGGCTGCAATGGAACGCAAGCCAAAAGGGCTCCAGAGATGGCGGCTGTCTGCAAGAACATCCAACAGGGGTCCTAGGTGGGGTGAATTGGGGTCCAGCAGCCTTAACAGCAAGGGAAAAAGAGTGACATAGCCCAGGGCATCTACATACTGCAAGCGAGGCTGAGGCCTGCCCACCACTCGAACCAGACCCTGAGGAGGCCTGGGTTTCAGCTGTACTGCTTTTGTGTGATTCCCAAAGTCTGCAAAGACTCCTAGCTCTGGAGCCCAGTGTAGCTCATCCAGGCTCTCCTCTGCCTCCAGGGAAGCAGCCAGTGGGCCCAGCTCAGTGATTGCCTCAGCTTCCCCCAGCTGCTCTGCAAGCTGCAATAACACACGGGAACCCAGTGTCACCCAGCACCGAAGGTCCAGGTGACGCTCAGTTGAGGAAGGGTGTGAAGCCCTGGGATAGTCATCCAGCCCTGATGGCAGAGTCTTGGGGTTCAGTAGGGTGGGTAAAGCTGCATCCCGGCCCCGCCAACGGTAGGACAGTGGTACTGGTCCTGCCTGGCTCTGATGGAGCCAGGAGAACCACGCATGCAGGCGGGGAAAGGCCCTGTGGAGGAAGGCCAAGTCAGCAGCGTCACCACCTTTCAGCATGTGGGCTACAGGTAAGAGCAAGGTTGGGGGGTTGGCATGAGCTGCCCGCTGCACTAGGAATTCTGGGGGCACCCGGGCTCGAGCTTCCTCTCCCAGCACCTGCTCCCGCCCAATCCAACCATCAGCATTGAGCAGCCCTAGCCAGTGGCCTAGCACTTCCCGGGTGAGGCGGGGATCCCACCGTTGGACCACTAGCTGGTGAAAGCCCTCATCCCAAAGGAAGCCTCTTGGGAAGAATGACCGGGAAGGCACCCCTGAGAAAAGAGGAACGGGTGGGAAGAGGACTGGATCAACCTTTGGCTCAGACCCTTCCACCCCCATGTCTGGCAATACCAGACCCTGTCCATAGAAGTAGCCAATCCCACCAAGGAGGTCACTTAGGGCAACCTGACCCAAAGCTTGCTCCCCAGCACTCAGGCCCTTTTCTTTTAGCTGGAAGGTCTTCTCAAAGCGCTCTTGAAAGTCTTCAACATGGCTTTCCAGGGCTTGGGTCAGTAGGCTGCCCGCCAGCTGCCCCAGAGCTTGGTTTCCTCCTGCCTGGGCACTGCCAGATTCAAATACTAACTCCATCGAAAAGGGGACCTTCAGTGTCACCTGCTGTATCAAGAATTGCCCTTGTCCCTGGCCTTGGCCACCTGGGCCTCTGTCTTCCCACTTCAGAGACCCTGGCAAGCCAATGTAGCGCTCAGGAGAGGCCCCTGGGGGCCGATGCTGAAACCAGCTATTTAGGCGATTCTTCACCATCTCCGTCAGCAGGGACAGTCCTGGGTTGGAGGACCAGAAGACATTGTAGCTTTAAAGCAAGAAGACAAATAGAAAATACTCAGTAAGTGGGGTGAATTATAAGGGGAAATCAGGTTGGTAGGTCTTAGCAATGCAGTTAACATACACTGGAAATAACTGGTAGAAACGCAGTGCAGAGGAAACAGAAATCAGGCTTGCCCTCATTCCACAACTACCACCACCTACTCCTTCCCAACTTACCTGCTATACTTGGGGACAGTGTCCCCTGGGCTGGTTGGAGGTAAGAGTGTAAAGCGGAAGTCACCCAGTTCACTAGTGTGTCCACTGATGAACTTCAACTGCCCCTTGGTTCCAACCTCTGGTAGTAGGACTTCCTGACCATCTGTTACCACATAGAAGAACAGGGAGACCAAAGGGAGGGCAGAGGTACTTGAGGCCTAGGTGATCGAGGAAAGAAGGAAAAAACGAAAAGGAAAAGAGTATTAGGTTGGCATTCTCTTTAAAGAACAAGCCTTAGTGAGGAAAAGGGATGCCAGGTAGGCGTAGCATTTTAAGTGAGATATATCTGGCAAGCTGAGAATCACCAGAGTAAGCGGGTGCCCCCGTGAGATGAGCTAATGGGGTTCTCTGGCACAGGCTGCTCTGAGAAATCACAGAGTACTTCTGTGCTGTGTCCTACACTAATAAGTCCACACAGGCTATTGCATTTAATTCTTACATTACTCTGCATTAAGTGGTAGTATTATCTTTAAAAATAAGGAAATCAAGCCTTAAAGGCGGTAGAGATGGTCATACAGACAAGTGCTCAAAGCAAGATTCAAACAAGCAGCCAGACTCTGCCCACGCTACTGACCCCCACTTTGTACTGCATTTGCTGGCAGCCAGGGAAAGGTGGAGGGAGTCTGGGCTATGGAAAGGGTATCCTGAGGCCCTGACCTGAGGCTCTACAGTCACTCTCCAGCTCCAGTCCCCTCCGTGCTGACCCCCAGGCCTCTTGACGAACTCAGTGGTGAGCTTTAAGGCCCCATCCTGGATGTTTTGCCGCCCGAAGGAGAGGCCGTCGTGGAACTCCCAGCCATAGGGACCCACGCCGTCTCCCTGCTCACACGTGTGCCTGAGCTTATGGGTACCGGGGGTGGCGCCCTGCTGCACCCACATCAGTCCTGGGGGTAGAATGGCCACGTAAGTGAAAGAGCACAGGGAACCTTCCCTTGGCTCTCCAAGAACTTCAGGGTCTCCCTTCTTTGTAACTCTCGATCCACGCTACCCCACCCTTGCTTTGGCAGGAAGCTGGGGCTCCCCGATTCAGAGTCCACCCGCTTGCCCGCCCCGGGCCCCGGTTACCGGTGACAAGGGGCTTCGGGCTGCGAGTCTTCATGCCGAAGTAGACGTGAGGTCGGTAAGTGCCCCAGAAGAGATCCGGGGCTACCGCGGGGCTGGAGGAGTTGGGGGGCAGCGCTGGAGGCGCAGAGTGCAACGTGACCGCCCTCCGCGCGCGGTACCACGCTAGCGCCCAGCGCCCCGACAGGCCCAGGGCCAAAGACAGGACCACAACGGCCAGAGCCGCTCCTCCAGCCGCGCCACGGGCTCCGCTGCCACGGCCGTCGCGTCGCCCGTGTCCAGCCCGAGCAGCCCTCTCGATAGTCCTTGCTCCCTCTGCGGGAGCCGCACGACGTCGACGCTCGCCCCGAGCCATCCTCGTACCCAGGTCAGCGCCCCAGGGGCGCAGGGAGGCAGCGGCGGAGACCCGGTCCTATCTCACCTCTTCAGCGCCGCAAGAACACCGCCCAATCAGTGGCACCGCGCGCCTCTGCCTTCCGCTTCGCATCCGCTTTCCGCCGGAAGTCCCGCCCTGCCACGTCAGGTTAAAAAAAAAAACCCCGAACCCGGAACCGCTGTCAACAGCAAGGCTTAGGACTGATCGCACGCAGGGCTTACTGGGTTTGTGCTTATCTGGCCTTCTCACGAAGTTCACAGGCTAGTAAAGAAAACCAATATTACTGGGTTTTTTTTTTTTACATAACGATTATATATTAACATGAGACGCTATCCCAAGGGTTTTACTTATTTTTGTCCTGCCCCAATCGGGTGGCAGAAAACCATGCCCTAAGAAACACAATTGCCCCAGGCCGAGAGCTGCGAAGTGACTACTGTGGAAAACAGGTGGATCTGAATTATGCTACATCACTTCGCCCACATTCGGTGCTTTTTTTTCCTCTCAGACCTATAAGGAGACCTGTGCCTGGTTCTGTATTAAAGCTACTTGTAACTTCGCGTAAGTCATATCGCCACTCTGTTTTTTTTTTTTTTTTTTTTTTTTTTTTTTGTGAGACAGGTTCTCGCTCTGTAGCCCAGACTGGTTCCGAACTCACCAAGTAGGCCAGGCTGGCCTTGAACTCACAGCAATCCTGCTTCAGCCTCAGTACTGGGGTCACAGGTGTGTGCCGCCATCCCCTACTTTTTAATGATACTGAGGAATGGAAATCAGGGCTCAATCAATCAATGTACAGGGGATTGAGCCCAGGGCCTTCAAACCGAGCTATATTGCCAGCCTATTTATTCATTTTTTGTCAAGTTGCTAAATTGCCCAGGTTGCACTTGGGTTACAGGCCTTGACCATCAGGCCTGGTGTGTATCAGACAAACACTCTACCCCCACGCTACAATCTCAGCTTTTCAGTTTGCAAGTTTTCGATCCTTTCCTTCTTTCTTTTGTGGTACTGGTCTGAGCCCAGGATTTTAACTTTGAGCTACATCTCTGGCCTATTTTATAGCTTTGGTTTTGACACAGCGTTGTTAAATTGCCCAGGTAGGGCTTGAATTTGTAATCCCCCTGCCTGAGCCCGCCAGAATGCTGGGATTACAGGTGTGTGCCACCATGCCTGGCCTGTGTGGTGCTGAGGACTCAAACTCAAGGCTTTGAGCTTGCTAGGCAAGGACTTTAACCACTGAGCTATTCCTCCAGTACCAGTGCCTGTACTTATAAAAAATCATTTAATCCCCTACAACCCAGGAAGCAGAAGTTTAGGGAAACTTCTAAAGTTTGGATGGTACTGGAGTTGAACCTGGCGCTCTCACGTGAAGCTACATTCTCAGCCCTTTTTTAATTTCATTTTTTACTTTGAGATAAGGTCTCCCTAAGTCACCAAATTGCCCAGTTTGGGCTTGACTTTTAATCTTTCTGCCTCAGCCTCTCAGAGTGCTGGGATTATAGGCATACACCATCATGCTCTTAAAGATTACAAGCTTAGAGTCATATGCAGGGCCTGTAGTGCAATACTAAATATGAAAAAAGTATGCAATAGCATTAATACATACATGTCAGTAATGGGGATCGAACCCACAGTCTTCAAACTGAACTCCATCCATAGCCCTTTTTATTTTGAGACCGTCCTGCTGAGTTTCCCAGCCTGGGCTCAAATTTGTGATACCTCTGACTCAGCCTCCCAGACTGCTAGGATTACAAGTATATCACACCATGTCCACAGACTTTTGATATAGAGTTTCTAAGTCTCTAAATTACCCAGGTTGGGTTCAAATTATCCTTCTGCCTCAGGCTCCCGCAGTGCTGGGATTTTAAGCTGTACCACCAGCTCAGAATTTTTCTTTCTTTTTCTGTACTTCCATACCAAGGATGGCTGAATACAAGGATACAAAACCCATGGGGCAGAGAGCCAGCTACACTATTAGCCTTATCTGAGAAATAAAGGAACAGTTATTGATAGATTAATTTGCCCAAAGTCCAGGCATCCAACTACTTAAGGGGAGTCGAGGAACAGCTCAGCGGTTAAATATTAAATGTTGCAAGCCCCAGGCCCTAGGTTCAATCCCCTGGCACCACATAAACTGGACAGGTGGCACATCCCTGTAATCCAGCACTGGGGAAGCTGAAACAGAAGAATTGCCTTGAGTTCAAGGCTAGCCTGGGCTGCATAGTGAATGCAGGACCAGCCTGGACTACACAACGAGACCCTATCTCAACAACAAACAAAACCTAAAGGTAGAACTGCAACTTCAACCGTAGGCAATTTGGCTCTTTGCTACACTAACCTGCTTCAAGTAATTTTTTTTTAAAAGGAGGTGACAGGCTTGGGGCATATCCTAGCGGTTAGGGTGCTTGCCTAGCATGCACAAGGCCCTGGGTTTGATTCCCAGCACCACATAAAAAATTAGCCAGGCATGGTGGTGCACAAGGCTGAAGCAGGAGGAATGCTATAAATTCAAGGCCAGCCTGGGCTACAGTGAGTTTAGGACTACCCTGGAATGTAGTGATATCCTGTCACACACACACACAGAGGAGGTGAAGGAAAGTTCTGAAGTTCTATATGGCAGAGGGTTTCAGCTTTTTGTTTTTGCTATAACCTACAGTAAATAAATATTTAATACATGCACATAACATTATCATAAACATGATTATATGCTTAAACCTAGTTTCCTAAAACTAGAATACTAAAAAGTATTTCTCATTCCATGTTGAATATACACTGAAACTATTTTATTTTTTTAGAGACTGATTTAATCCCCTAAATTGATTTCATGATACACACTAATGGATATTAATCCTGTAGGAAAAAACACTTCAGGCACCATTTTCTTAGTTACTGGTTTTAGATGCGGTTACTCATGTACTTTGGAAGGGTAAAAAAATCAAGCAATTGCAAAAATGGTAAGAAAAATCAAACTAGGCAGGAGAAGGCAACAGTGACACAGAGTTAGGTGGAAATAGATCATTTTCAAGAGCTTTTAAAAACAATATTCCATGGGGCTATAGGAATGGCTCAGCAGTTAAAGGGCTTGCCTAGCTAAGTCAAGCACTAAGTACCGAAGTTCGATTCCCCATGTAAGCCGGGTGTGGTGGCGCACGCCTGTAATCCCAGCACTCGGGAGGGTGAGGTAGGAGGATTGTCAGTGAGTCCAAGGCTAGCCTGGGCTCCATAGTGAGTTTAGGACCAGCCTGGACTACAGAGCAAGACTATGTATCAAAAAAAAAAAAAAAAAGACAGAAAGAAAAGACAATATTCCAGGGGCTGGAGGAATAGCACAGAGGTTAAAGCACTTGCCTAGCAAGCATAAGGCCCTGGGTTTGATTCCTCCACATCATAAACTGGGTGTGGTGGCACACAAGTTATTCTAGCACTCAGGAGGCAGAGGCAGGACGACTGCCTTGAGTTCAGGGCCAGCCTGGGCTACAGAATGAACAGAATATTCCAAAAATGCCAGACTGGATATGCAAAGAGAGGAGGCAGATAAAAATCCCGTGCTTTCCAGCCCAGGTGTCTGCGCAGATGAATATGAAAAGAATGGGAAAACTAGGAAGGAAGAAGCAAGTGTATATGAGATTATCAACTTTATTTTACAAAAAGGATATTGGTAGCATTTGGAGCAAGCTGGTAGTAGGTAAACTACTGCAGCACAGAAGCTAGGAAGAACCAAACAGAAACTCGTAGATTTTAACTCGAGGGAGGCTAGTTTGAACAGTGATTGAGGAAGGGATGACCCAAGAATTAAAAAAAGAAAAAGGCAGTGCACTTTCGTGTTTAAGAAAAATTCCAATTTGGAGAGCACTTTCACAAGGAGTGTGATAAGAATGGAAAAGGCTACTAGGATAAGACTGAGAAAAAAAGGATCAGTTTGGTAGATAATCCTGCACCAGCAGTAGAAGCCAAATCCAAAATAACGCAGCAAGTAACGGTGAGAGTGAGAAAAGCTTGTTTGTCCAAATCCCTCCACCCCATCTTGACTGGTCTCCAGAGCATCCCACGGGCGGAGCTCCCCCAACAGCCGCCTCCCCACGCCCTCCCCCGGCCCTGCTTGGCCCTCCGGACGGTGGTCTGAACGATGACGCCAACGTCTTCGCAGATACATGTCCCAGCCCCAGGCTAGTCCGTTCGGGGGCTTCTGCTGCACGGTCAGCGCCCAGCGCCGGCGACGGGCTTGTCCCCACTCCCCGCTGCGGCCCTGGCCTGGATGTGGGAGGCGAAAGCACCGAACATTTCCTGGGCCGTGAGGTGGGCGCCGCGCATCACCAGGCGATGCCCGTCTCCTGGGGGAGATTCCAACACACGGGTCAGACGGCGCGCGTCGGCGCGGCCGGGCCCGGGGCCGCCTGCCGCCCTCCCCGCCCGCGCCCACCGAACAGCACGTCCACGCAGGGCTCGGAGCCGTCGTGCCGCACGTCCACGACCACGGCGCAGTTGAGGTTGGTGGCGCGGACCTTCTCGCTGCTCACCCCCTGCAGGAAGGACCTACGGCGGACAAGCGCGTGAGCGGCGGCGGCGGCCGCCCGGTCCTCCGCTCCCTCCGCCCTTCCCGTACCTGGTAGACTCCACGTTCTTCTCGAAGGGGCAGAACTGAACCCGAACCTCCTTGACAGTCCGCAGCCCGAGCCGCGCCAAGGCCGCCGCCATGGCAACCTCTGCCCCGGAAGGACTTGGGCGGGCGGAAGCGTCGCCGCGCTGGAGTTGATTGGCTGGCCTTCCGCCGCCCGCAGGCTCTTCAAGATTCCAAGCCTTTTTGCTGGCCTCCGAATTGCCGCCCTGGCACCCTAGCCACAGGGCCAGGAAGTCGGGGAGGGAAGGTGACGATTCCCTTATAAGACTTGTAGGACCTCAGAGCTGTCCGTAAGCACTGCCTATGATGGTCGTCTGGTACCATAGTAAAATCAGTAGTGCAAAAATGTTCGCAACAAAAACACCACGCTCTTCTGCGGCTTTCCCCTTTCCGTATCCTGCTGTGCCAGATGTAGGTTAAAACCATCTTAAATCCTGACTCCTTCCAAGAAGACATTACCACAGCAGGAATTATACATTTGCCAAGAGGTAAATTCCATTCAGATAACCACCGATTAAGATGAAGTTTCTACAATCTAGAATTTATAAATGACTGAAAATAGTCATGAGAGAGAGTACAGGGTAAGACGGCCTTTGGGTGCTGGTTCACGGTAGAAATGCTTATTCTGCGGGCCCAGTAGCACAGGCCTGTAATTTCAGCACTCTGGAAGGCTGAGGCAGGAGGATCAGCAAGTTTGAGCCCAGCCTGGGCAACTTCGACTGTCTCAAAATCAAAAATGGGCACTTCTATGGCTTCCCACGAATTAGTAATTTTTAGCCTGGGATTTAAGAGGAAGCAGTATCTAGCTTGTTTCTGTTGCTTTTTGTGTTCCCTGTCCCTATCTGCGGCCATACTACCCTGATTGCGCCTGATCTTGTCCATAATTTTCCCTGTCTCCTGAGCTCTACCCCTGTAACTCTGAGGTCTCTTGACTGAGAGGGGAACAAGGCTTGGGCCTCCCAAGAATGCTGACCTTCAGATTGCAGGCAATGCTTTTGCCCTTTACTGTGGATTACAGGCCCTGGAGTGACTTTAGATTCCTAGTTTGTAATTCTAGGCTCTGTGTACTTTATGCATACTTTCTTCCAAGCTCTCAATTCTAGGCTTCTTGAAAATGCAGTTCAAATTTCTGGAATATGTCAGCTAGGTTAAGGAGCTCCTTAGGTTTCAGGACGGGTCCTCAGGCAGGAAAAAAAAGGTAGGTACCAACGAGTGTGCTGGTGCTGCCTCAGGGCAAGCCAAGCCCGTTGATTTCCCACCAGGTAAGCCTCAGGGCTAGGTCCCCCCTCCCCCAGGGTGTTTTGCAACTGAGTTATTGCGGCTGGGGATGCTCCAGGCTGTAGAGTGGGCTCCAAGGTCTCCAGGCTGTTGAGGCTGCTGCTGTCCAATCCCATGATCTGGATCTCATTACAAACACCTGGTAGGGTAGGAGAGGAAGGTAGGTTGCTGGTAGAGAGATGCTAAAGACAGGTTGGTGATGAGTCAAGAGGATGAAAGAGGTGAAGAGAACCTGAGTTTGGAGAAGAGGAAGTGACTCACAGCAACAGGGAGACCTCCTGTGGACTCGGGTCCTGGGCAGGGGCTGCTGCAGTAGACACAGCAGAGCTCCATCTAGCCGCTGGAAGATGCCGAGCATGAGCACAGTCTGGCGAAGCTCTGGGGACAGGCCCCACTGTTCTTCCTCAAGCAGCTCCCTGACCACAGCAAAGTCTTGTCTGAGCTGTAGAGCTCCCTGTAGACTGAAAGTCAGATACAAAAATGGCCACCTGACCATCCTGGCCCAGCTGCTCCACCCCACTCATCCCCTCCTTTTCCCGTTTCTTTCATCTCCTTGTCACTGCTGCCTTTTCTCCCCACCTGAACCGGATCCCATGAGTGAGGATGTGGTCCAGCCAGGCACTTAGGATGGCTGTCAGTGCCTGACCTAAGGCAGGGGCCTGGGCTTGGGGCGGCAATCCCTGCAATCCTTGCAACACAGGCTCCAATAGAGTGCGGACCACCAACTCAGCATACTCACTAGGAACGCGGGGAAGTTCTGAAGTGAGAAGAGAGAAAGGTCAAGATAAGAAGCTATGGAGAGCCCATGAACCTGGAGGTGGAGTGTTTGGGAAAAGAGGCTAGGTTTTCGGACAGGAAGGCAGCGAAGGTGAAGACAAGGGTGGAAGCAGAGGTGTGGAGCTAGGATCTGGAGGGGTTGGGACACAGTTTCCCCTGGGAACCTCGGAAGCAGTAGCTGGGATGAGAAATTACCAGGACAAAGGTGAAGCCTCCAGTACCGACCCCGTGGCATGTAGAGCTTGAACCCCTGTGTGGCTTGCTTATGACATTCTTGGAAGAAGAGATTTAGTGCCTCTTCAGGCAGGAGCTGTGAGGATAGGGAGGAAAAGAGGCTGTGGCTTTTTTTTGTTTTTGTTTTTGTTTTTTTGGCTTTTTTGAGGGTGTCATGCGGTAGTCCAGTTTGGTCCTGGACTATGTAGCCCAGGCTGGCCTCAAATTGATATAATCTTAATTCAGCCTCCTGAATGCAGAGATTACAGATGTGTGCCACCACACCCAGCTAGCTAATCTTTAAGTGGTGCCGAGGATTCAAACTTGGGCCTTGTGCATGCCAGGCAAGCACTTTACCCATTGAGCTACTCCCCCAGCCTTGGTGATACATAATAACAACCAACTTGAGAAACTGATGTATTTACATATCACATCTTGAAATACTTCCCTTCATCCTTCCCATATCCTCACTCCTCCACATATCCCCTTTCCCTGTCCACAAAGTCTGTCTTCTACTTTCTTCCATCTTTTACTTTTTTATGGTTCAGTTTTCTCATATTCAAGAAACCACGTGGTATTTAACTTTCTGTGACTCCTTTTGTTAAACATAATGGTGTTAAAATGTATCCATTTCCTACACATGATTCAAATTTAAAAGGGGCTTGATAGAAATTTTCCAAATTATTAGGCTGGAGGAATGACACAGTGGTGAAAGCACTTGCCTTGCAAGCCCAAGCCCCCGACTTTGATTCCCCAGCACCACATAAAGCTGGGTGTGGTGACGCATGCCTGTAATTCCAGCACTCTGGGAGGCTGAGGCAGGAGGACCCTGGCCTATATAGTGAGTTTGGGAACAGTCCCGGCTACAGAGCAAGACCCTGTCTCAAAAAAAAGATTAAGCTCCAAATTAGGATGCTCCTCTAAATCAATCTGGTGTACGTAAAACCCCAGATTTTTATGCATAATTGTGCGGGCCTGGGAATTTTCTGAAGCAAGATGCCACAGATTCACTGAGTTTTCCAAGTGGTCTGGACCCAAATTCGGAACAACTGCTCTAGGATTAACCTGCTTTCCTTGGCCTGATCTAGTGGATTGAAAATCCCCAAGGTTCATTTTATTCTATAGGAATTTTAGGAGAAAAAAAGAGAGACACTCCACCACTAGCAGCCACCAGTGTTCAAAACTACATCCCAGCCAGAGGAAGCTGCATGATTTGCAGTTGGGCAGAGGTTGAGGGAAAATAGGAGAATCGTAACAATCTTTTTGTCATCAACAAAAGAAAGGCAGGAACTGTATCTAGCCAGGAGCATTGACTACTTTAATCTTCTGGGGTCCAGGAACCTTTAGAATGTACTTACATTAAACATCCTTGACAGCCTACCATCATTTCCCCAGGACAACTTAATCCATAAAACAAGAAAAGGCCTATATGGTTTTATTCTTTTGTTTGTTTAGTAGATTGTGTTTTTGGACAAAGACAGCAACAAAGAGGAGCTCTATTGTATAGCCCATCTCAAAGGAGAGGAACTTTATGAAGTGGGATATATGACAGCAGCTCTCTAAAGAAAATGTGGATGCCCGAGAATCTAAAGAGAGCAAAGAAGCCAGGCATGGTGCTGCCTATAATCCCATCACTCTGGAGGCTGAGGCAGAGGGATTCCAAGTTCAAGGCTGGCCTAGACAACGTAGCTCGACCCTGTCTCTGGGCTAAACCCCCAGCCCCTTTCTTTATTTTTGGTTTTGAGACAGGGTCTTGCTGAGATGCTAAGTTACCCAGGCTAGACTGAAACTTCTGCTCCTCCCACCTCAGCCTCATAGAGAGATGAGACCACAGATCTGCACCACAAGGCCTGGCTGCCCTAACTCATGGTGAACTTGCTCTGGCACATGTTGGGTTTAAGGAAAAAGTGGTAATTTAGGTAGAAATGCCCCACAAGTAAAGGCAGATGCTGGCCTGGAACTCCCACAGCCAGAACTGCTACCCTGTGGGCAAGCAGAGATGCGGAGGATGCGAGCAGATGGTGTACACGGACTCTATAGCCATGCTTCTCTTCAGGAAAGAGAGAACACTAGGCAGGAAGAGAAAACAAAAAGGAAGACATCTTCCACAGAATGGGGCAGAACTAAAACAAAAGTAGAATAGCTTTATTTCATTTACTCATTCATTTATTTTGAGACAGGGTCATTCTCTGGACCGTGATCAAGATGTGATATGTAGCCTAGACTGCCCTTGAACACACAGCAATCCTGCCTCGGCCTCCAGAGTGCTGGGATTGCAGGTTTGTACTACCGCTCAGCTTGTGTGGTCCTGGGGAATCGAACCCAGGCCCCTGCTCTTGCTGGGCAAGCACTCTAACCAGTGAGCTATGCCTCCAGCCCAGGAGAAAAACTTAGAAGAAACACTAAGCACGACTGAAGTTTATTACTCTGACACAGGGATCACAGTGCAAGTGGGGCAAATAAAGTGCTATTGTTTCTCATTAAATATTTTGTAGGGGCTGGAGGAATGTCTCAGTGGTTATAGCACTTGCCTAGCAAGTGCTAAATCAAGTGCTAAGTACCCGAGTTTGATTCCCCAGCATCACATAACCCGGGAATGGTGGTACACTTGGGAGGCTGAGAAAGAAGATTGCCATGAGTCCAAGGCCAGTCTGGGATAAAAAGTGAGTTCAGGACCAGCGAGGGCTGCAAAATGAGACCTTGTCTCAAAATAAGTAAGTACATGTTTTGTAAAATGCTATTCTAGGAGAGCAGGATTTAGTGGTGTACGCCTGCGATCCCACCTAGCACTGTGGGAGCTTGAGATAGGAGGATGACAAGTTCCAGCCCACTGCAATAGCCTGTCTTAAAAAAGGGGCTGGAGGAATGACACGGTTAAAGCACTTGCCTAGCAAGCACTTGTCCAGCACCACATAAACTGGGCGTGGGGGTGCACGCCTGTAATCCCAGCACTAGGGAGGCTGAGGCAGGAGGATTGCCATGAGTTTGAGGCCAGTATGGGCTATATATCAAGTTCAGGGCCAGCCTGAACTACTAGAGTGAGACCCTGCGTCAAAAATAAATAAAGAAAGAAAAAGCCAGGGATGATGGTGGCATACTTTTTTTTTTTTTTTTTTTGGAGGCAGGGTCTCACTCTATAGTCCATAGTCCAGGCTGGTCCTGAACTCACTATGGAGCCCAGGCTGGCCTCCAACTCAAAGTGATCCTCTTGCCTCCTTCTCTGAGATATTTCACCCTGCCCACCCCACTCCCAGGCAGGCACAGAGCAGGGTCTCATGGGGCCACTGTCAGGACCCCTATCCTCACCTGCATCTGTGCAGTCAGCTTCTGGATCTCCAGTCCCAGTGGCTGATCCATCTCCGGAGTCAAAGCTTCCTCTGAGGCCAGGTTTGATAGAGCTTCTACCTCACGTAATACAGGCTTTGAGTGGAAAGAGGAAGTAAGAGCTCAGCCCAAGCCAGGCTCCCCTCTCCCCTCTTCCCAGACACTCACAGGTAAGTCTTTTTGGATCAGAAGCAGGAAGGAACCTGGCGCCCATGCTGCTAGGTGCTGCTGAGCTCTGCCCAAGAACCAGAGCAAGGTGGTTTGCAAGGTACAGAGTCCCAGGGCAACAGGTGCAGGACCTGGGAGAGGATCAACAGAGTATCTTAGGGTCGTGGAGCACCTTTGGGAGAAGGCAGACTTCAGAACAGAGGGAAGGGAAAAGGGGGATATCCTTAACTATTCTGTCCCCTGGCCCTCAGCTCACCTGGAGACTGACAAAGGGTCAATCCTGACCTACACTCCTGGAGGGCATCCGACAGAGAAACAAAGAGTTGCTGCAACAGTTCAGCGGTGCAAGAGGCGGAGGCAGGGTTGCTCTGACACCCAAGGGTTGATCCCAGGACCTGGCAGAAACCTGGGGATGAGAGGGTATGGTCTGATATGGAAGAGACACACCAGGGTCTTGTGTCACCCTCACGTTTCTTTCTTCTTACCTTGGTCCCAGCTCCAGGTAAGAGACTGGTGAAGTAGGTTGTGACACAAAGAATCCAGCTCCTTCTCGCACTCCTGAGGCAGGGATGCTAGTGGGAGAAATGACTCTGGGGTTGGAGAACAAGGCCTCTGTTTCCACAGCCCCTGCCCATGCAGTGATGGGTTCCTTTAAGTGGGAAGCAAGACCTGGCCTTGACAGGTGAGAAGCTACATTCGGAAGCCAGGAGGTGTTCATGCTAACTAGCCGGCTTCTATTAGGCTGGCAAGCCAGTGAGCAGACTAAGGAGAAAGGAGAGACTCCGGGCCACCCGAATGCCCACCCGGGGCAATCACTCACCCTGAGCCAGTGCCTCATTCAGCGCTTGTGCCACTGCCCCGGGCTCTCGCCAGGGCCCCAGATTAACTTCTAGATTCTGTGCACAGGCTGCCCACAGCTGGGTCCAATATTGGCTCCATAGGGCGCCCGCTCCTCCAAGGCCCAGTTCACTATTGGTTGGCCCCGCCACGCCCCCTATGAGGCCCAGCAGCCCCGGTAGCAGCTCCCGCTCCTCGCGGTACCGCCAGCGGAGCTGGTCCCCCAAGCCTTGTCCTCTGAGCGCCTCATCCAGCCAGCCTGCCACCTGGCAACCCCGCGCCTCGGTCAGGAGGCGGAGCACGCGGGCCGAGGGGAAAGGACGTGCTGCCCTTGGGATGTGGCAAACGGCTTTTCCCTGAAGCCTGTGATAGCAGGGCAGCGCCAGCAGCAGCTCCGCGAGTTGGGACGTCAGGCTGAGGGTAGCGGGAGCTCGGCTCAGAGCGCGGAGCTGCCTCTCCAAGGCAGCCTCCAACTGCTGGGCCGCTAGGCCGACAGGCCGCGCGAGGAGCAGGAATTCGAGCGTGTCCCGACGGCGGACGCGCGCGATCGCTTCTCGGCCGGGGTGCAGCTGCTGGTCGCGGCACAGCTGAGGCAAGGGGCCGGGGCAGCCGGCGGGCGCGCCTGGGCTCAGGGTCCGCAGGAGCCGCGCCACCGCCTGTAGGTGGCGGGCGCAGTCCCGGGCCCGGAGGAGCTGCTCCCGCTCGCGGAGCAGCCGCAGCAACGCTCCCCGGAGACGACGCAGCGCGGGGACCATCGGGCTGCCAGCTGCAGCGTCCCGCATCCAGTCCGCAGCGCCGGCCTCACGGTCCTCAACCGCGTCTGCCAAGGCCGGCGGCCACCAGGGCTGCCCTCCCGGATCGGCTCCGGGCCGGAGGTCCAAGGAGGAGATGCTCCCGGCGACCGGCTGTCCGCGCCAGCCACCACCCTGCCCGCGAAGAGCGCCCGCTCGCCTTCCCTCCGCTCCAGGGCTCCCGGCTTGTGCCCGCAGCGGGGGCAGCAGGCCACCCGAACTGGATGCCTGGGCCATGGGGAGGCGAGACAGAAACGAATTCAACACTTCCCACCTTCCCCCACCGCCTAACGCCCGCCGTACCCGGGACTCCGCCCCATCCCGAGAGCCGTCGCTCACGCTAGAGCCAAGCGCGCGTCTTGGGCCCTCTCGCGCTCCGTAATCGACGGCCTCTGCCCCTAACAAAAATGGCCGCCTATTTTATTGATATGCCCCCCCCCCCTTGGTCCCCCCTCAACCCCGCCCACCCTGCCCTTTGGAAGGTATTAAATTCTTGTTACCTTTCGCTTTCGTGTTACTGTAGACTGGAGATGGCGCTGATTCTGAAGACTGTGGGGCGAATCAAGCAAGGTGAGTGGTGTGACATGATGTAGGGCGACCGAGACGGCAGAAGCGGGTCCCACTGGAGTCTACTGTCGCTTAGACGTTTTAAGTAGGTGTGTATACATCCATCCGGAGACCCTTGACTTGACACCGTCTTCCTTTGCAGACTGACCTCTGCGACCTGGTTGCCCGCTGGAGGGCGCTGTTGTTTCCAAACTCTGCGAGGAATTCTGTCCAGAGGACTAGCCCAAAGAGGTAAAGCTTCCCTTGCCGAGGTTTGCGCCGAGTCGGTGCCACACTGGACTCGGGACTTTGGGAAAAGGCAGCTTCGCGCTCTCCGAGGCAAGTGAGGGATGAGGCACCGGGAGGAGGTTCTAGATGTACGAGCTGTTTTATAAGTGTGCAGAACTGAGCAGACAAGTGGCTCTGCATCGAGGATTGGAACCTGGGTGCGAGTGCCTTAAAGAAAGATGTAGACTGGACAACATGAGAACTAGAGAAAGTCAAGAGAACATCACTAAAGTGAGACCACAGTGGAGGGTTTGGTTGAAGTAGTAAAAGAAACTAGAGAGAAGGCAGAGAATGTCTTGACATTCCCTGCTAAGCCTGGAGTTTGGTCGTTCTCAAATAGGCAGTAGGGTTATTGCAGAAGAGACAAGTTCAGATTTGGGAGTATTAAAGAGCTAAGCTTCAGGCTCTTTCTTTTGCATCTCTAGAACCACAAACCTCAAATTCATCAAGTCCAAAAGTTAATTCATTAGCTTTGCAAACCAGTTGCTTTTCTTGTAGCTCCAATTTTGGTTTCATGCAAACTTATATTTACTTAAGTCTGAGAATCATTTTTTAAACTTTTATTTATCTTGTGGAGAGAACACTTTATTGGGGAAAATATAGGAGGGAAAAGAAAGAGGATAAAGCTTCTGCTGGTCAGAAGGGGGAGCCAGAAATATGGGTTGCCTAGACTACAGAGTAAGGCCCTACCCCAATAAATAAATAAATAGAGCAAGGCTGATAGGGAGCACTGAGTAGAGCTGGAAGATTAAAAAGTCAAGGGGTGGAGCATGGTCAGAGGAGACTTTGCTAAGAAGGTGACATTTAAACAAAGATCTAAAGGGGATGAGGGAATACGCCCATTGACTGGGGAAAGAAGTCCTAGGCAGGAAGTAACAAGTGTGAAAGCACCGAGAGGAGAGAACAATTGGTGCGTGGAAGGAACTTCAAAGGGTGCCACTGTGGCTGGAGGTAGGTGATGGGAGAGTAGAAGATTTATGAGCTGTTGAGGGGCCAGATCATGTGTGACTGCAGGCCACACAGGATTTGATGATTCCTATCATCTGAAATTTATACTACTGAGGAAATGACTCCTCCGGGACTAGGGATGTAAGGCCATTGGTAGAGCATACAAGATCCTGGCTTCTAGCCCTATCCCCAAAAATAAATAAATGAATTGCAGAGTGTGTAGGTCAATCCTTGAAGAATCTTGCCTTATTTTGTCAATGAGGAAGGTGTTTAGTGAGGCTGACTCACTTCTCCATAATGAAACATCCAGGCAGTGGCAGAGTCAAAACTAGATAGGAGTGTCTGCATTCAGCACCGCACTGTCTCCAGCTCCATGCTGTGTCACCAATGCAAAACAAAAACTAGCAAAGGTTCTGGGTTGTATAGCACAGACTATGTGAGTACAGTTCAGTTGAGAGAGCACAAAGGCAATTGGAGATGGAAGCATCTGAGACAGGCTTGAGGGAAGATGGAATAAAACTGGACATTCGAGGTGAGATCAGGCATAAGAAAGAAACTTACAGCCAGGAAGGAATCAGAGGATGGTTGGGGAAAAGCTCAAGGCTGAAGGAAACCTGTTGACTGAAGGAGGATGGCAGCTAAGCAGCAGAAGATTGCAAGAAAAGATTAGAAAGGTCACACAGGGAGCTTTTTGAAAGGCTTCAAATCCACACCAAAGGAATAGCACAGCGGTTAACAAGCACAGATCACTGAGTTCAATTCCCCAGCACCACATAAACTGGGCATAGTGGCACATGCCTGTAATCCCAGTGCTTGGGATGCTGAGGTAGGAGTATTGCTTAAGTTTGAGGCCAGCCTGGGTTACATAGTGAGTTCAGGACCAGCCTGGACTACAGAGAGAGACTCTGTCTCAAAAAAAAAAAAAAAAAAAAAAAAAGACTTCAAATCCTAGGTGAAGGTGCTAGACTCTGTCTGGCAGGAAGGGACATTGGAAGTTTTTGAGTAGAGGAGTAACTTGGGAGAGGTTGGTTACGAGGAACAACCCACAGCTTGCAGGAAAGAGGCTAGCAGGAGCTGCTGTACATGTTTCCTCATGTGGTAACTGTGGGGTGGGTAACACAATAGCCATGCGCATTCGAAGATATGACGGGCACAGATGGAAAAGCATGTAGGCTGCAGGACAAGGGCCTCCGTGCCTCTGACCAAGCAGCAGGGCTGGAGGAGGAGGTCCCGGGTGGTGAAGAAGGGTGGGCTGAGTGTAGCACTCAGTCCTTGGGAATGCAGGAGACCGACAAAGAGAGGGGTACGTCGTGAAAGCCAGGAATAGCCCATCTTCCGGTGTGGAGAGTGGAGGGGTCACAGCCAAAAGGATCCTCTGGGCTGAGTGGCTGCTTTGTGGATGCTGTGGTGGAGAAGCAAGCCAGCCGGCTCTTTTGCTGTCTCCCAGAACTGCCCCCAACACCAGCCTCCTCTTCCTCCCCTTCCCCCAACCAGGACATAGTGGATTTTCTTCGCCAGCTTATGGAGAGTGATCCCCAGAGCCTGCACCAGATCCGTGTGGATGGGAGCAGTGGGCCAAGGCAGCAGCAGCGCCATGGTGGGGCAGGCACCCGGCGCCGGGGTGAAGGCTGGAGCCCTGGGGTGGGCTGGCCCTCAGTGCACCCCTTGCTCACCTTCCTCTTCTTTTCCTATCTCTTTCTCCCTCCTGACAGGTGGCCTCCTGGACCACTTCTCTGATGCAGGAAACATGACTAGACAGGGTGACAGGGGCCAGGGGGCTGAGGTACAGGGCACATACTGTGGCCTCCAGAAGTCTTTCCTTTATCCGCCTCAAGGGCCTAAGCCCCGCCCTCAAGGCCCCTCAGCCTGTGCATCCTTCCCTAGTGTCTCAGACAGCCTGCTGCAGGTTACCATGCCCCAGAAGCTCCTCGTGACCGAACAGGTGAGACTGTCAGGAAGGTTCCCGGTCCCCCAGGGTGCTTCCGACCCCCGCATTCCCACCCTTGGGCTCTCCCCTAGTCTGTGCCTTTCAAGGCCCTGCCATACAGCTAGCCCTCCTCCCGCACTCTGTGTCATTCTCCTGGCTTCCTTCTCTCTCTTCCTGTCACCTGCCCACATTCAGGAAGCTAATCGTTTGGCTGAGGAGCTGATGGCGGAGGAGGAGCGCATGAAGCAGAAAGCAGAGAAGAAACGGCGCAAGAAGAAGGTGGCTGGAGGGTGGCAGGAGGGGAGCCAGAGAGCCTTAGAGAAGGGAAAGAGGGAAGCTTTGTGAGAACAGGAGGGAGCCCAAGGCAGCCTGCAGTGGACCCTTCCCCAGGTGAGCCCCAGGGGCCCATGACTGCAGAGCCTCCACAAAGCCCTCCAGTGGCATGAAATCGCATTATACTCCCCTGGTTGGAATCTGCTTCCTCCTGATTGTGTGGCCTCTGTCCCATGACTCTCTTGTTTACTTTTTCACCTACAAAATGTAGGTGATAACAATATGTCTCATGGAGTCCCCAGGGTTAAATGAGATAGTGCAAAACTTAGTCCAGTATATAACATACAGTAAGTGTTCAGACTATGTCATCATCTTTTCTTTTTAAGACAGGGTCTTGCTCTGTGGCCCAGGCTGGTACTGAACTCACTGTGGAGCCCAGGCTTGTCTTGGACTCACGGCAATCCTCCTGTCTCAGCCTCGAGTGCTGTGATTACAGGGGTGTGCCACCACACCCAGCTTATGTGGTGTTGGGGAATCGAACTTGGGTACTTAGTGTTTGACATAGCACTTGCTAGGCAAGTGCTTATCTGCTCAGCCATTCCTCCAGCCTCTATGTCATCATTATTATTGCAGCGTCAAAAGGAACGAAAGCGACAAGAGCGCTTGGAACAGAATGGTGGGGAGCCCAAGGTGAGTTTCAAAGGCAGGTACCAATAGCAGCAAGCCCCAGAAGATGGGCGGCTGAGACAGTCGGCAGCAGGTGATCCCAGCTCTGTACCTGTTCCCCTTCCATCCAGGTCAGAGTTACCCCAGATAAGGATGAGAGCCCCCGAGACAGCCCTGAAAACCCAGCTCAGGGACAATGCGGTGAAGACGAGGTGAGATCTCCTGCCAGACTTTCTTGGTCTCTGCTTACCCTCTTCTCCTTCTCTAAGATGCAGTTTACCCAACTTACCCTTTAACTTTTCTTGTGAAATGTTTAAAATTCAAATTTTATTTTTAAAATACATTGTTAGGTTTGGTTTTTTTCTTTTTCTTTTTTTTTGAGACAGGGTCTCACTCTGTAGCCCAGGCTGGTCCTGAACTCACTGGTGTAGCCCAGGCTGACCTTGGACTCAGGACAATCTGCCTGCTTCAGCTTCCCGAATGCTGGCATTACAGGCATGTGCCACCTCGCCCAGCTTTATGTGATGCTGGGGAATTGAACTCAGGGCCTTGCACTTGCTAGGCAAGCACTTTAACCACTGTAAAGCCTACATTGTTAGTTTTAATTGACACATAATAATTGCACATATTTATGAGTGCAGTATGACATTTGTATACAATTTGACCAGATCTATTTCCTCATTTATCATTTCTTTGTATGGGAACATTCAAAATCTTCTCTAATTATTTTTGAAATATTCCAATTAATTTTTGTCCACCATAGTTATCCTCCTGTGCTAATGAACATTAGAAATGACTCCTCCTACCCAGCTGCACCCAATCACCTTCTTCTTTCCGTCCTCCCTCCCCTGCACTCTTACCCAGCTCTTGTAACCATTATTCTGTTCTCTACTTGTACAAAGCCAACTCCTTCGCTTCCACTATGTAGGTAGGTATGAACATGCCATATTTGTCTTTCTGCAGCCCTAACTTTTCTTCTGCCCACAGGACTTACTGGACCTATCTAGCACTTTTGTGTCTCTGGCTTTGCGCAAGGTTGGGGGTTGGCCTCCAAGTGCCAACCAAGAGAAGGGACCTAAGCAGGAGCCCCAGGTCAGGGACCAGGGCTCCCAGGAGAAGATGGGCCAAGAAGAAGGGAATCTTCTGAGACAGAAGAAGCCCAGGCAGAGTCCTAAGACACAGGTGAGGTGGGCAGGACGACCAGAAGGCTGTGCAAAGCACATGATCTAAAAATTGAGGAGGCTGTCGGTCAGGCATTGTCTGCCATTAGGACTGAGAGACCTGGGCTAGGCTGCACTCTCATCCTGGCCTTCGGTAGTTTTCTTGGTAGAAGCATATAGCTTTATTTCTTCTTCTTTCTGCTCTTCCTCCTTCTTGTTCTTTCTTCTCCTCCTCCTCTGTCTCACTCTACAGTCTAGGCTACTCCTGAGCTTACTGTGTAGTCCAGGCTAGCCTTGAACTCATGGCAATTCTCTTGCCTCAGCTTCCTGAATGCTAGGATTACAAGTGTGTAGCACCATGACAGGCTTATGTGGTGTTAGGGGATAAAACCAAGGGCCTTGTGCTTGCTAGGCGAGGGCTTCAACAGCTGAGCTATGCCCACAGCCTCTGCTTATACCTTTCTTGAATGAGAATTACATGAATTAGTTGGATGGGTGCTGATTCCAGTGTAATTGAACAAAGGAGGAAAATCTGGGGAGACGGAGGCCTTGAGGCCTGCTTGATATTGCTTCCTGTCCGCAGGCATCTCCAGGACTGCTGGCAGCTGCCTTACAGCAGAGCCAGGATTTGGCAAGTGAGATCCTTTCTCTTTCCCTCCTCACTCTCCTCCCCTTAGGGGGCCCTATCAGAGCCTTCCCACTCTCTTTCCTTCCCAGAGTTGGGTACCAGCTTTGCTCAGAATGGTTTCTACCATGAGGCTGTGGTCCTCTTCACCCAGGCCTTGAAGCTCAACCCCCAGGACCACCGGTAGGTGGGGGCTTGGCCACTGTGTTGGGAGGACAAGGCAGGGGAGGGTGTGGAGGGTGCAGAGAGGCTGGATCTTTGGCTTCTTTCTGTGCTTCTCAGGTTATTTGGAAATCGCTCCTTCTGCCATGAGCGGCTTGGTCAGCCAGCATGGGCTCTGGCTGATGCCCAAGTGGCCCTTACCCTACAGCCTGGCTGGCCCCGGGGCCTCTTCCGCCTGGGCAAGGCCTTGATGGGATTACAGGTGACAGCCCTAAGGTTGAAAATGGGAGAGAGTTGGGTGGGATGGAGTTTGTAGTGGGTCTACATTGGCAACTTGTAGATAAGCTCCCAGTATCACAATGTGGCAAAGGTAGTGTACAAGGAGGTGAGACCAATTTGAGGAAGGGGTCAGTTTTAAGTTCCTGGGCCCCCTTGTACCTAAACATTCTGCTTCTCATCCCTCTGGGACCAAAGCACTTCAAGGAGGCAGCTGCTGTGTTCCAGGAGACTCTGAGGGCTGGGGCCCAGCCGGAGGCAGCCCGGGAGCTCCACTCTTGTCTTCTCCAGATGGCTTTGGTAAGGGGCTGGCCCACCCTCCCCCAGGGCCCTCAGAGGAGCACTGGCTGGGACTACAGCGCCAGTAGTGCTAACTTCTGCTTGTGATGGGTAAGGGGGTGCAGGCAGGTGGGATCATTCTCCCCTTTCCCCTTTCTCAGCAGGATCAACAGGAAAGAATCTGTGCACTACCTCAATCAACTGGGGTTCCCCGTCCAGTTCCCCATTCTGAGCCAGAAGCCTCAGGCCCAGTGTACCAAGGTCACCTTCAAGGCACTACTCTGAGGGCTCCTGCCCTTCAGCCTCCACCCTTGCATTTCCCTTCATGTCACCTAAGCCACCCAAGCTGGCCCTTTCCCCAGACTCAGAATAGAAGACCTCACTCTCTCCATCTCCAGCACCCCGCAAAGGGCTTGGGGCATCCTGGGACTTAGGCCCCAGCTATCTATCTCAGGCCAGATGAGGAAGGATTTGTCCCTCATACAGCAAGACCATGTATACATCCCACAAGGATAGAGGACACTGTGGTGACAGTTTGCTGTGTATTTTGAGATCCTGTACTTAAATCTCTCGTTAAGGACACCCCTAGCAGTCATTCCTCTTGCCATGGAGAAACTTCTCATGAGAGAAACGAGCCCCATATTCACTTTGGTTCTCAAGCAAATGGCTCCTGGGGGGCAGTAAGGAAAAATAAACTCCATGAAAGCTCAAGGTGGGAGCTGCAAGCCTGGCATGGTGGTACGTGCCTGGAATCCCAGCCCTCTGGGAGGCTGAGGCAAGGGACATCCCAAGTTTGAGCCCAGCCTGGGCAACTTAGTGCCTTAGCAAGATTTTATCTCAAAAGAACTTGGATATAGCTCAGGACAAAGTCTCTGGGTTCCATCCCCGGTCCAGGGCTGGGGAGTGTGAGCTACAGAAATTCAGGTGTTTAGACTATAGCAGAGCCAGCAAGGAGGCATCTGAGCCTGGCTCTGCTTCTTGGCCCTGAGAGCTTTTCCCAGCGGGAGCTCCATGCCCTGGAATGGAGTCACGGTGATAAGCAAGGCTTGAGTCCTACCCTTCGGAGCAGTGGATGCATACCTCTTCCTCACCCCGGTCTTGCCGTTTTTTTCTCTAGTCACAGCTCTACTGCCAGGCCCTGTGTCATCTTCTGTTCATGTTGCCACGTATACTCTCCCTTGTCCTCTTCCCACTGCTGGGAGATTCAAGGGTTTGCAGTTGGAAAAGTCCCTACTAGCTCCTGGCTGGAGCTGCGGGGCCACGTGTCTCCACCCTCCCTGCTGCTAACTCTCACTGCGTGGTACCCAGGTTGCTGCTACTACCTTGGCTGTTCCCTTTTGCCACCCCAGTTCTGGATGTTGCAATAATCTTTTTTTTTTTTTTTCTGAGACATGGTCTCCCTTCCCTCTGTAGTCCACATGGGTTCTGAGCTCACCATGTAGCCCAGCCTGACATCAAACTCATAGCAAACCTCCTGCCTCAGCCTCTTGAGTGCTAGGATTACAGGCACATGCCACCATGCCCACCCTATGTGGTGTTAGGGAATCAAACTTGAGTACTTAGTGCTTGCTAGGCAAGTGCTTTAACTGCTGAGCCATTCCTCCAGCCCACAAATATTCTTTCATCATGTGAGTTTTTCCACCAAGGATCAGTGCCCCATGATGGATAATCCTTTACTTCTCATTTAAGAATCATGATCACCTTGTGGCCTCTCTCAAATCCTAGCAGTTTCCCTTTGTTGGTTCCCTCCTACCCAGGCTGGGACTCAGAATATTTGTATGGGTCTTTAGAAGATAAATATATTTTTTGAGACAAGGTCTCTCTCTCTCTTTGTATCCCAGGCTGGCCTCAAACTCATGACAATCCTCCTGCCTCAGCTTTCTGGGTGCTAGGATTATAGGCATGTACCATCATGCCTGGCTTATGTGGTGCTGGCCTACTCATGGGAATTGAACCCAGAACCTTGAGCTTATGAGGCAAGCACCATAACCACTGAGCTGTGGCTTGAGGCTCCTTAGGGGACTCTTACAGCCCCATCCTATGGCCTTTCTCAGAGGAACCATTCATGAGGATAAATGGTTCTTGCTGCCCTGTGGGGCCCAATCCTAATGGGATTGCTGCCCAATCCTAATTGCACTTGGAGAGATAGGAGGTTGTGAAGTATCTCTTTTATATAGGACTTTCTTAAAAACTTTTTTATTGTTCATAATTTAGGCCCTATGAATACTGTCTAGCAAGATAAAGTCCCACCACTACTAGTTGGATCGCCTTGGGCGGGTTTCATCCTGTGAACCTCAGTTTCCTTCTCTATGCACTGGTGCCTTCCCTGTCTCACAGGGCTGCTGTGAGACTTGAGAAAAGACAGACTGATAAAACACCTGCCAAGTGGTAAACAGGGGTACTAAATAAACCAATTTTTATCTAATATGTCCTACATAATTGTGATTCCTATAGAGGAGAGAGAATACGAGTGAGTCGTTGCTTCTCTTCATGAAACCCAGAGTTCCTAGGACTGTGGATCTCAGAGTGTAGTGTCTGAACTAGAAGCATCAGCATCGGCAAGGTACTTGTGACAAATGCAGGTTCTTAGGCAGGATGGTGGCACACACCTAAAATCCCAGGCCAAAACAATTAAGGAAGATAGAATTTAAAAGGGATGGGAATACTATAGTTCAGTACAAAGACCCTGAGTTCAGGGTTGGGGAACTCAACTCAGCAGTTAAAGCACTAGCTTAGCAAACGCATGGCCCCGAGTTCAATTCCTCGGCACCACATAAACGTGGTGGTGGTTGCCTGTGATCCCAGAACTTGAGAGGTTGAGGTAGAAGGATTGCTCTGAGTTTGAAGCCAGCCTACGCTACAGTCGTGAGTTCAAGATCAGCCTGAGCTACAGAGCAAGACCTCATCTCAAAACAAAAGGTCCTGGATTGAATTCTTAGGATGGAAAAACAACAACAAACTCTCAGGCATTCTAAGTCAAACCAGAAACCATCAGTGGACCCAGCAGTCTGTGTTTCAGTAGCTTCCAGGTGATCTTGGTACATACTGCCCTGGGCCCCTAACAGAGCAGACATCCAACCGGTGGCTGTTTTGATGGGACATATCTGAGTATTGTTATTCAAAGCTTAGAGGACATTAGGTGGCTGCACTTGAGGTGCTGGAATTTATAAGAAACCTCAAGACAGGTTATGGCTTAGTGTCAATTAACATGACTAGTTTTTACTTTCCTAGCTAGAATTACTTTCCCTGGGACTTTTTTTTTTTTTTTTTTTTGGAACAGATTCTTTCTCTGTAGACCAAGCTGGTCCTGAACTCACCATGTAGCCCAAGCTGGCTTCAAACTCCTCAGTGCCGTGTCGAGATTACAGGTGTGTGCCATCCCTGAGACTTATTTGCCTTTCCCTGTTTGGGAAGTAGAGTTGGGGATAGAGGTGGTTATTTTGTATAAGGAAAAGTTACATTCTGTGACTTAAGAGATTTGCCCATCTGACCTTTCTGGATCTGGGTGCTTCAGACACTTCAGCACAGTTCCCAGCCCTTTCAAAGAATGGCCATCTGATATGGTTGTAGTTTTCAGATTGAGCTTGCTCCTTGCTCCTCTAACTTCTCAAATAAAATTTCCCTCTTAGCCTGTCCTACTCTGGATTCTTCTAAGAGCGCAGGACCCCTGACACTTTGCCTCACCTCGCTTTACCCCACCAACTGCTCCTAATCAACAGGATTCTGATTCAGAGTCTTCAGGACGGGAAAGCAGATGAGTCGTCAGCCTGTTTTTCCTGGGATGTGGGTGTGTCAGGGCTAAGACTGGAAAGTACTAGGAAATAGAAGAAGGGGTGGTTATCTGCTGGGTTAGTTCCAGGGAGGTAGTCTTTAGGGGACAGAGGAGTAGGAAGCAGTGGGAACCAGGGATGTCTGTGTATAGAAGAGGCAGTGCAGTTGTGAAGAAATAGGGTTGTTTTGGTTTTTTTGATCATACTGAGGATGGAGCCCAGGGCCATGACACAGAGCTACATCCCAGCCCTTTTTGTTTTCTACTTTATGTTATTTTTTGAGACAGGGTCTCTGTAGTCTAGGCTGGTCCTGAACTCATTATGTAGCCCAGGCTGGCCTTGAACTTGGCAATCCTCCTGCCTCAGCCTCCTGAGTGCTGGGATTACAGGTGGGGGCTACCACACCCTGCTTTATGTGGTACTGGAGAATCAAACCTAATCAATGAGCACAGAATGAAGAAAGAAGAAAAAGTCAATCACCATGTTGTCATTCTGGCAACTGGAGTCCTGTGACCACAAGCAGCCAGCAGGAATGTGGTTGCCTGCTGCCACTTCCAGAATCCTATCCCCTTTCCTTTCTGTGCTGTGTCTCCAGAGCAGAAGGGTGACAGCACCAGCTCTTAAAGCTGATTGGACTCTGGGTCTAAATCCTTGGCTGGAGGAATGGCCCGAGGTTAAAGCTTGCCTAGCAAGGACAAGGCTCTGGGTTCAATTCCCCAGTACCACCTAAACTGGGCATAGTGGTGCACACATGAATCCCAGCACTGGAGGAGCCAGGAGGATTGCTATGAGTCCAAGGCCAGCCTGGGCTTCATAGTGAGTTCAGCACCAGCCTGGGCTACAGGGCTACAGAGCCAAGACCCTATCTTAAGAAAAAAAAAAATCCTGAGGTGTTTTTTTTTTTTCTGAGACGGATCCAGGCTTGTCCTGAATTCACATATATAGCATGTAGCCGGGGCTGGCCTCAAACTCAGGGCAATATAATTTTATAATTTTTGAGTTGTGTACATCTTTTATTAAATTTGCAACTAAGCATGTCAGTCTAATTTTAAAATTAGATAATTTAGCATTCATTGTTACTGAAATGTAATTGATTTTTGCATTTGATTTTATATCCAGCTACTGCCTTATATTTTATCAATTCTTTTTTTTTTTTTTTTTTGAGACAGGGACCAGGCTGGCCTTGAACTCACAGTGCTCCTGCTGCCCCAGCCTCCCAGGTGCTGGGATTACAGGCATGCACCTCGCCAAGTTTTTTCTTCGACTTATTTTGTAACATAGGCACTATTGTACACCCATCTTAAAGGATTGCTACCAGGGATAAAGGATAGGGGAAGCATCACGCTTTAAACACTCTGCACAGCACCAGCACAGAATTTCCCCAATAATCAGCAGATTTTACTGGCTCCAGAGGTCCCGATTGAAGAGTATTACCGCAGACCCTCCATTTCACTCGGAACAATCTGGAAAGGTGGGCCCAGGTGGACCTCCTCCCTCCACCCCAGAGCTGACAGCGGCCTTGCCTTTAATCGTCCACCTGTATCTCTTCCTCTGACATGTGGGGCGCGGCGTCGGGCCCAGTGGGCCCGGAGCCAGGGCTTTGGGCACCACTGGGTAGCACCAGGCGGCACAGGACTCCAGGGGACAGGGCGCGGAGCGAGGCAACGTCGGCGCGCATCTCCTCCACGTCTCGCTTGAACTTGGCACGACGGTTCTGGAACCAAGTGACGACTTGTGCGCTGGCCAGGCCAAGTCGCGCAGCCAGTCCTTCGCGCTCCGACGGTGCCAAGTATTTCTGGAAGACAAATCGCCGCTCCAGTTCGAGTACCTGCTGCGCGGTGAATGCAGTGCGCGACTTGCGCCGTTTGGGGACCGCCGGGCCAGAGCCCAGCGCCTCCGGAGCAGCCTCACCTGCAAAGACAGGGCGAGAATCAGTCGCGGGGCGGAGGAGGGCAGAACCTAAGAAGATGGGGTGAAGTCAGGCCAGAGGGAAGGAGGGAGCCAGGAAGGTTGATAGGGATCAGAATTATGGCATCTTGGGCGGGGGGATGCAGCTCAGCGAGTAAAGTGCTCTCTCCCCAGCACCACAAAAGCCGGTGTGACGACACACGCCTGTAATCCCAGGACACCGGAGGCTGAGCCAGGAGGATTGCCAACCTGGGCTATATAGTGAGCTCGGGAGTTCAGGACGAGCCAAGACTATCCAGCAAGACCCTGTCTCAGACAAACCAAACAGAACTATGGGATCTTAGAGAATCGTGCAAGGTCAGGCGGCTGGGGAGACAGTGACCCAAAGCGTAGACCGCCACCAGATATGTTGCACGGACGGGAATGGGAGAAGAGGAGGTGGCAAGCCAGAGCCTTTGGGGGGCTCAGTTTGCACTTCCTGGGTGAAGCCAGTGCCCACTCCGGGAGCCCGGAGTGGGCGCACGGGAGCGGGGAAAGGCGGGACAGAGGCGTCCCCACCCGGCACAAGCCAAAGACCTCCTCGCGAGAGGCTTGGCTGCCAGGAGAGAACGGAGCTTTGTGCCCCACGGTATTCCGCGGTGGCCTTGCCCAGGACCCCTCCCTCACCGCCTGAGGGTCCAGCCTTTTGTCTACTTCGTGTGTCCCCCGCCTACAGCGAATCCCCCTGAGAGTCCGGCCCTTCTCCTCGTACTGTGGTCTCCGGGAGCGACCTCGGAGACCGACGTAGGCGAGCCGGGGGTTCGAGTCCTGATGCATGGGACCTCATCAGAGCGACCCGGCCGGGGTGAGACCTTGAGCCGGAGACGTCGCGCCCGCGGCTTACCCTCTGGGAGGTGCGGCGCGCGCCCGTCCCACCCGCAGAAGGTTTTGCGGGCCAGCTCCTCCAGCGCGCACAGCGGCGACGCGGGGTCCCGGCCGCCCTCGGGACGCCGGGACGCAGGCGGCGAGCGGGGGGCCGCGCGCGGGCCCAGGATGTCTGCGATGCTGAAGGGCGTGCGGGGCTGGCGTTGCGAAGCCATGGCCCGCGGGCCGAGAGGTAGCCGTCCGTCGCCGCCTGGGCCGGTGCTTGGCTCCCAACTCGGGCCCCTCGCCTGGGACCCGCCCCCGGCGCTGGGCCCGAGTCGCCGGTGCCCCTCCTTCTGCGCCCCTTGCGACCCCCCGGGCCGCGTGGGGCCAAGGCAGCTCCCGGCAGTCCTGTGTCGGTGGAAAGCGGACCAGGCCGGCCCCGGGCAGCTCTTCGCTGCCGAGCGCCGTTCCGGCGCGGTCGAATCGGTCCCCTTCCCCGTGGATTCTGGCTGCTGCCCGCTCTCCGCCTAGCAGCCTCGCTGGCTCATAAACTCGCGAACAATAAAACCGCTTTCTCTGGCCCCAGTGGCTGGGGATTTGCAGCGTTCCAAAGCGCCAAGTAGCGAGGCCAGAACTGGTAGTGCTAGGACCCCTGCCTGATCATCTCAGCTAGGACCTCCTGAACCTCCTACCCCGGCCCCTGCGTCGCCCTTAACTCCTGCAAAACGTCCTAGAAGAGATTCTGGCTACTGCAAGTGGTTAAGGCGGCTCGGAGCGCACGGGGATGTAACACCTGGGAGGACCTGCCCCGCAAAGTGTAATGTGGGGCTAACAGGAAGCCAGGGCAGGTGATCAGACCCTAGCCTACTTGGAGGCCCGAGCTAAGCAGAAGTGGAAACACCTGGGGCAAAGACCTCAGCGGAGAAGACACGCTTTTGGGAGCTGCCGCCACCCCTCCGGAGGGGTCTTTCGTTGCCCGTGAGGCCTGGCTGCCACCGAGGGCCCCTGCTCCCTCTCTTGGTCCCTAAGCAGATCTTTGTCTTTTCATAAAATCTCTATAGTTTGTTGTGGTTTCTCCAGCTTGCAGCCTAGGCCCCCAGGAACAGCAAGGAGAACAAGGGATTCTGACCAGGGATATTACCCAAGGAGACTGGCCGATAGGGCAGATCTCAAAGGCCTAAACACCTGGTGGCCCAAACACCCTGCCAATCCAGGCACAAACTCTGAAGCCTGACCTAATCATTTGTACTTTATCTGGGTCCTGTCTCTCTTCCGGTCCTGGTCACACACCTGTTTGAGTACCCAATGACCTTCCTCAGAGGCAAAGATACTTTGGTGCCAGGGCAGTTGGCAACAATGTTCTTCTAGGTTTCTTTTTTATTTCCTTTTCTTTTTTGACAGTGCCGTGAAGAACCAGGCCAGTCTCTCCTGGATGTCCACTACGTCGTCATCTTCCCTGTAGACCTCTGCATCTGCCACCATTTGTGCAGTCAATGCCCCTCTATGAGGAGCCTGCCGTGGGGGTGCCACAAGCAGGGCTTAGGGGATCCTCTGCCCTGGAGCCAAAAACTTCTTGGCAAAATGGGAAGGGTTCAATGGTGGAGGCCTTTTGACAAAGGGCCCCCTCCGATAACGCATCTGGACCGCAGACCTTTACCTAGTGGGCTGCCCTAGCAGCCAGAGCAGCCCACTTGAATCCTGATGGGCCACTGCTGGGTCAGGGAGCAGAGCCAGGCCACGGTGGAAAGCTGAGCTGTTTTGGGATCTTGTTAATTGGTTATTATTGGGGGGGGGGGGGACAGGAAAGATCCTCCTGCTGCAGGCCTCAACCCTCAGCACCATCCTTGTGGTTTCACTTAATCTACAATTAAAGTGGATCCCAGGGGGCTGCAGGAACTGCCCTACTACATCCCGGCCACGTCACCGGGCAGACCCGGCAACCTTCACTACGTGGCCCCTATGTCTGTCTCCACCTCTGCTCCCAATTACCCCCGTGGGGCTGTTAGGGCAGGGCTGTCCTGCGGGACCTCTGCCTTGCGCCCATCCTGCCTTCTCCCCTCCTGCTCAGCTCAGGCCATGGGACTGCATGGTCCCCAGACTCGGGTTTGGGGGAGGAGAGGGAAGCAGAGACTAGTAAAAGGAAGATGGCCCAGAGAGCGGCGGCCCCACCAAGGCCGTCCCACAGCCAAGGGCTAGTCCAGACTATCCTGAGGCCTCAGAAGGGTTTTTTCTTGGTGAAGCGTCTGGAACACGAGCTGAAGCGAAACCGGATCCACCGAGGGGGGCAGGAGGAGGGTGAGTGATTAATGAGAGAGATTAAAAGATTAAACCTCGGTGCTGGGTTTGAGGGGAGCTCAGTTGTCCCAGATTTCTCCCCACCCCACCCCAGCTGCAAGCGGGAACCCCGGCGCCCAGCGCCTGCCTTTTCGGACTGGTCCTTCCACCGCAGGTCCAGCTTCCAGGCCACGGGTCCTGCTGGGGGGCGCTCAGCTCAGGGCCTACACCACAGCCCGCGCGGGGCACCGCCCTGTCCCTACGGTCTCCGTGGCTCCGACCTCGTCGGATTCCTCGCACTGTCCTTTCAGATATCCGGGTCTTGCAAGGACCCTCGCGTTCCAGTACTCCCCTCCTCGCCCGCCATGGGGAGGCGCCGCTCCACACCAAGGCTGCTTCTCGCACTTTCCCCTCTCATATCACCGGCGTTCCCCCTTTCGCCCCCTCAGCCCTACTCCCTTCCGCGACACCCCCGCCGGTCACCCGCGGTTCCTGCACCCGGCCAGCCCCTGCTCGCCACCCCGCCCTTGGGCACGAGGTCCGTTCAATAAACGGCCTTCAGTCTCCGCGACTGCCCGCCTGGCGGCGCATCCCTGGGGATCCTGAGCGTCCGCGGACTTGGGGGAACCACGTCCGCAGGGGACTGAAGCGCTTGTGCCCCCTGCGAGGGGGAACTGGAAGCGGGAGTTCAGGGAGGCACAGCTAAGGGGCATGGGGCGTGTCGGTCCATGCAGGACACTCTGGGACTATTTTCGCTTTCAGAAAATGGCACCACGGAGGGTGACCCCATCGGGACACCGTTGTAGACTTGTTACTTTGGGGCGGCGATTCAGTGAGTCTTTTTGGCCCAGTCCCTTGGTTCGCAGGGGTCTGCGAGCCCACGACTGGCCCGCAGGGTCGCACGGATAGGCCGCAACCTAGCCCCTTCCGAGTCCCGTCCCTGCCTCCTCCTCCCCCAACCCGTAGGCCCTGGGAGGACTGGCCAGGCCCCGACCGGTCCTCCCCGGTGCCCGAGGCAGGCTCTCCCTCCTTGCCAGTGGAGAGTGAGGTCCGGAAGCTGGGAAAAGTAGGCTGAGGCGGGTTTGGCGTCAGTCCTCCTCCCGGCAACACCGCGAGGCCTAGCTCCCCTGGGAGGGCTAGCTGCACTTTGGGGCGACCCTACTGTGCACCCCGCAGGGCATCAGAGGTTGCTGTGCTCCGGTGCCTTCTGGGTGGTGGAGTCCAAGAGAACCTGAGCATGATTCGCCAACCCGGCCCAGGCCACCACCGGAGGCAGTTTGGGTCAGAGCAGGAAGGGGGGACAGACCGGTGACAGGGCGAGCTGCTCGGAGTGGCGGGCTGGTCGGCTCGTCGCTGCCCGCGGGCGCGCTGCAGCTGCCACCACTACAAGGCCGCGGCAGGGAGCTGGGCCAAGGCTTGGCAACTGCTTTTGATCTGGGGGCCTGAGTCTTTCAAGGGGCTACACCAGGAGGCTTGGGGCTCAGACTCCCTAAGCTTTAGGCCGTCCTTTAGGTCCCAAGCTGCCATGGAGACCCAATCAGGGCGCCTTCCAAGACCCAGACTGTTCCCCAGCTCCTGCAGCTCTGGGCACCCGGAAATTTCCACGAGGGTTCTTCTCACCTTCTTCCAAGCCCAAAACGCCCGAGACCCCAGTCACTCCTCAGATATGCAGGTTCCACTCACACTCCTGGAGCACAGCACGGGGCTCCTACTTGGGCTTGCGGAGTTTTCATTTGGAGAGAAAGGAGTGAGTGGGGAGACTTGGGAGAGAAAAAATTAATCCACAATGAGCTGGTGCTGTGGCAGGCTCAGCGGGCGCTAGGAGCAGCAGCTGCGGCTGGATGGACGCGGGTTTCCTGGAGGAGGTGAGATGGCCCTCAGAGCGAGGAAGATTCCTGACGGGAGGCCTGGGAAAGGGGACGCTTCGGGAATCCTGAAGGCAGCTCCAGAAAGGAATTGTATCCAGGCTAGTGGCTCCACGGTGTTCCCACCTGGGTCTTCCCCACCAGGGTGCGTCTTCAACACTTCTGGAGGCACTACACTCTCCATCCACAGGGAGAGGTGGAGTTTCCAAGAAGCCCAGGCTGATTATGAAGCAGAAAAAGGCAGAAAAATCTCCGGAGGCAAGTTGAGGAGTTTCTCACTTTCTTCCCCAGTGCAGGCTCACCTTCACTCGACCTCTATCTACGGAAGCTCAGTGTCTTTGGTAAACAGCTTCAGAGACTTGGGAGTCAGACTTTGCCAACACCGACTCAGGCTCTACACTCACGTTCCTGCAACCTTTGTGCTGCTGGATCCATCCCGATTGTCTCGGATTCTGCAGTGAAACTTTGCCTTCTATTCAGGCAGTCTTTGCTTTGGATGTTGCTGTCCCAGTGCAGCAAGTTCCTGCCGATCTATTGAGAGGCCCGCTAGCAGAATTTATTGCCACACTCCAGTGTGCCTGGCCAGGCTTGTAAACATAATGACCGATAGTCTGCTGAATTGATAGTGGAACTCTGGCTTTGCCACTTCCATCTTGTTCCTTGAAGCTGCCCCTGTTCTCCATGCCAGCTTCCTCTCTGGGCTGTGCGGACATCCAGGTATTCCGCTATCCCTAAGGTCCTACTCCTTTTCATTTTTTGATTCCTCCCTCCTTGTTCCTAATCCCCGAGCTATTAAACCAGAATGCAATCCTCTGTTGTTTTCCCCCTGTTTAGTCTTGCAGCAACCACAGTCCAGCTCTAGCCCTCCTCCCTCCACACTGAATTAAGACACTCAGGATTGCAGACAGGAAAGTGAGAGCTGCCCTCCACAAAGTCTTTTCAAAAAAGACCTGGTGTGATTTGAAGGGTTTCTGTTAGTTCACTTTCTGAGTTTCCCTTAGGATCCTTTACTCCTTTCCTTTGGTAAGACTTTGAGGGTCTTTGTCAGTAGACTGGAGGGCCTTCTTCACAATTAAACTCAAGATTTTTTTTAGACGGTGTCTCGCTCTGCAGTCAAAGCTGGTCCTGAATTCACTTTGTAGTCCAGGCTGGCCTCAAACTCACAGCAAACCTCCTGCCTCAGCCTAAGTGCTGGGACTGCAGTGTGTGCCACCATGCTTGTCCTATCTCTGCATTTTTGGACAAGGCCTGAATGTGTGGTTGGAAGGATAAAGAAGAGAGAAGCTTTTTAAAAGCTTTTATTTCAAAAAATAAAGCCACAGTTAATTTCACATAAATATCTGGGGAGGGACATGGGGGAGGGTGGGCCAGGGCTTGGCCCCTACCTCCTCTTCTCTTTCACACTGTACTGTAAAAGCAAAGGCGATGGCTATGGAGAGAAAAAGAGAGGACGAAGTAGTCAGTGGGCAGAGTCATTTTTTTTTTTTTTTTGCAATTCTTATTTGAAGGGTCCTTCAGCCCACTCTCTTCCTTACTTACCTTGCCGAACCAGCGGGAGAGCCATATCTGCTTCATTGTCATGTGATCTGGGAGAACTTCATTGTCAAAAAGGAGCTGTACCTAGGAGGGAGATTGGAGCAGTTTTAGGAACTCTCTTGGTCTAGAACTACCTCCAATCTTCCCTAGACTTTCTCCCTTCTCCTTCAAAAAATCTATTGTGGGATTACTTACATGTTGTGGATTTAGCATCAAACGGTGACACAGGACCCTCCGGAGATGGCGTACCTCAGCTCTAACGGAACATCGGACATATTTGTTCTAGGGGCAGGGAAGGGAGGGAAGAGGACAAGGTACATGAGGGAAGGGTATGGGGAAGTGAATCTCCTTGAAGAGGTGCTCCCTTTAGCCCCTCTCACCTGCAGGACACTTTTATTCTTGTCTTTGCCAGAACTAGGGGATGGGGGAGGAAAGAGACACAGGTTAGGGAGCCCTAATTTCTTCTCTCCCTCACCTACCACTGTATTAAACTCTTCAAGGGAATGGACAGCCTGTTATTGCTTAAGCCCCTTCTCACTCTGGGTCACTGGTATTGTCACCTCACCTCAGCCGCTCCAGGCACAGGCTTAGCTGTTCATCATAGCGATAGTAGTGGGCTTTAGAGTGGTCGAAGCTGCTGAATGGGAGGCCAAGGTTGCTCAGGGCTGGCTCTAAGAAAAACAGGGTACAACGAAGATGGAACAGGTTCCGTAATCCTGTTTCTCCAGAAAGCCAAACTCAGCAGGAAGAGTCTCTGGAAGCTTTATTTACCCTCCTTCTGACAGGGAACATACCTTCCCCACTGGGCTGGGTAACTCTGTCCAAGCCTCGGGACTGGTAGAATTCCCGAATCCGTTTTTCTTCACCTAGGAAGGGGTGAAGTATGGGAGTAAAGAATTAGTCCTCCCTTTTTGTTCTTCTAGCTGTTGACTTCTTTACCAACACGATTCCCATAACCTTTGCTGCTTCAAGCTGCAACCCAGCATTAGTCCTCAAGAGGCCCCTCAGTCAAGTTGATCACTCACTGTCTTGCAAACCAGGCACTAGCTTATACACTATGTCCTGCATGACCCGGTCCAACTTGAGGTTGAGCAGGGGCTGCGTCTCATGGATCTTGATGTTGCACATGGGGCAGTACTTGCTGGTTTGAAGGTACTTGACAATGCAACTCTTGCAGACTGCAGAAGGAGAAAAACAGACTCTCAGGACCTTGGAACAGGACTCACGGGATGGGTGGGGCAAAAAATCACAGAAGCTGGCAATCAGCTTGGTGAGGAATAGGGCCCAGAAGTACCAGGCCAGACACAGAGCACTCACAAGTATGAAGGCACTCTGTGATGGTAGTGGCATCCACAAAGTAGCCGGCGCACAGGCAGCAGACGATGTGTTCGTTCAGATCTTTGATCTTCACTCGGACCTCCTCCTGTGAACACACCTTCCGTCACCGACCACCCATCCCTCATCCCACCTCCTCAACCCCACCCCACCTCACCCCAGGCACCCCACTTCTTGCGCCTTCCCAGTGTGGGGGTCGTCAAGTCCCCACACCCCGCACTGTCAACAAGGGATAACTCCCGAGGACTGGCACTCCTCTTCTGCCCAGCAGAGGGCTCAATTCACAGTGGGGTCTTCCTTCACTTGGTCTCTCCCGACCCTCCCGACCCTCCTTTCCCAAGGGAGACCACACGGCGTTAGACGGCAAAACGCGCAGGCGTTCTAGCCGGGAGTTTGGCAACCAAACCACAATCGCGCATGCGCCCGGAGCACCCCGTCTCTGCGCAAGCGCACTGGGCGCCCAGCCAGCCACCGCCCGTCCTTAGCCCGCCTCAGTTCACACCGCTAGCGGACCACAGCGGTAACCCTGCCGCCCCTGCACCTCGTTCCGTAGCGGGTCCATCTTGTACACTGACTGGAGCTGGTTCCGAAGCCTCATCGCGATCGCAATCTGGCCCCCCTGAGGAGACGCCATCTTAAAGGCTGAGCCTGGCCTGCCACTTCCGGTGCCGCCTGTGGGGCGGGACTTGTCGCCCAGCAACGAGGGCCTAGGTCTGTTCGGATTCGTTCACCCTCCTTAAGCCCCGCCCACGTTCCTTTCCTCCCGGAGTTCTCACCTGAGCCCCGTTGGCCCCTCCCCCTCCTCAATCGGCAATTAGAGGTGGGGGTGTGTGTAGGGAAGGGTCCTAACTCTTCACCCTCCAGTCAGGAGTTACCAGGGCGGACTCTACCCGACCTTGGGACTAACTTTTGAAGCCTGGGAAAGACTGGCCCCTCCTACCCCAAGAGGCCCGGCGCTCGCCGTCCGCTACGGCTCTGGGACGCTGGCCTCGGGTGACGACGACCCCGAGAAGACGCCCCTCTTGGTCCTCCCAGCGCCTCTCGGCGTGGCTGACGTGCTGGCCTGGGGCAGCTTTCCCCGGTTGGCAGGCTTTCTCCCGGCTCTGCGTGGGACTTTCTCGGGGCTCTGTGGGGGCTGGGGCTGGGGTGGGGAGGGCGAGACCCCAGGGACTTGGTAGCGCCCTTATCGCTCACCCTCCCCGCTTCCCCGGCTGCCGGGGATGGGGGCGCAGCCCTGGCTAATGATGATGATTTAATCATCGGCGCCTGCGGAGGCCTGGGACAGACTAATGCAGAGCAGATGCCTTCGGGAGGAGGGAGGACGAGGAGGACACTGGCTCGCGAGGACGGGCGGCGAGCGCCTGTGGTAGCATAGGCCCAGCCCGGCCCTCGAGGCGTGGGCACCGCCATTCCTGGGTCCCTGCGTGGACTTCAAAAGTAGAAATTTACTACGAAGTATTCATGCCCAGGCCAATTAGAGATTTGAGAAGGGGGAGAAACCAATAGACACCTGGGAAGATTTTTGTTAGAAAAAGTGAGATTTTGCGGGCACCGTTTAGACAGGAGGGAGGGAGCAGGGAAAGGAAGATGAGGTGTGGATTTGAGGGTAGGGATAAAACAGGACCAGCAGCCTGGAAGCAGGCTGGGTTGTTTGTTTTTTTTTTTAGCCTGAGGGCAGTAGGGAACTGGCAGAAGTGGGGGAGGGTGTTACCCATCAAGGCAACAAACTTTTCTAACAAGTGAATTGGACTGGATAAGTAGCAAAGAGTTTTGAAATTAATGATACTTATTACTCAGCTACTCATTATAGCCACCGCTTGCCTCCCTAGCCGAAGCCAAGATAATCTCTCCTTTGAATGATGGCAGTGGCGGCGGCTTTCTTCCCTTCTTCCTTTCTTTTTTGGCAGGGAGGGTATTTTGTTTAGGAACTAAGGCCAGAAGGGTAAAATAAAAGCTCTTGCTAACTGGAAGGGGACCCGGATGGGGTTGCCCTGCAGTTATGCAGTTGCTTTTTTTTTTTTTTTTTGACTGCTTTTCTTGTGTCCACTGTTACCCCTCTTTTGTCTGTTCTCCACACAGCAGCTCAGGCTGATTAGGATAAATCATGAATTTAAAAACTCAAGTTTTGGACAGATATGTTTATAATTTGATTGTGACAGTTCAATGAGTATATACATATGTGAAGATTAATCAGGGCTGAAGGAATAGTGCCGTGGTTAGAGTGCTTGCATAAGCTGGGTGTGGTGTCCCACGTGCCGTAATCCCACAACTTGCAAGGCTGAGGCTGGAGGATTGCTTTGAGATTGAGGTCAGGCTGGTCTCCGTATTAAGCTCAGGAACAGCCTGGACTATATGCGAGACCCTGTCTCAAAACCAAAAAAGACTTTATCAAATTGTGCACTATTTAGGCCAGGTGTGGTGGTGCATGCCTGTAATTTTAGCTACTGGGAGGCGGAGGCAGGAGGATTTCAAATTTGAAGGCAGCCTGGACAATTTAACAAGACTCTTGTCTCAAAATAAAATAAAATAGACTGAGGATGTAGCTTAGAGCCCTTGACGAGCATTGTGAGGCCCTGGTTCAATCCTCAGTACTAAAAATATATATACTTTAAATATCTAGGGTTTGTTGTAAATCAAGTATACTTTACAAAAGCTGTTAAAAATAAAACTGAAGGGTCTGAAGGAATGACACAGCGGTTAAAGCATTTGCTAATAAGCACAAAACTCTTAGTTCTCCAGCACCACATAAACTGGGCGTGGTGGCACATGCCTGTAATTCCAGCAGGAGGATTGCTGTGAGTCCAAGACCAGCCTGGTTCCATAGTGAGTTCAGGACCAGCCGGGACTACACAATGAGACCCTGTCTCAAAAAAAAAAAAAATCAAAAAATCAAATTATTTCTTTTATTGTTTAGAACTTTTCTACCTTTCCGCCTGGGCCTGAGGGCACAGGCCTGTAATCCCAGCATTTTGGGAGGCTGAGAGAGGAGGATCACAGCTATAAGCTCAGCCTGCAAAAAGAAAGAAAGAAAAAACCATGGGTGGAAGGATATAGCTCAGTGCGAAGGCCTTGGACTCAACCCTCTATACCACAAAAATAAAATATAAGGCTGGGGACATAGCCCATTGGAGAGAGTGCTTGCCTAGCAAGCACAAGGCCCTGGGTTCTGTTCTCCAGCACCATATACATCAAGCTTGGTGGTACATGCCTGTAATCTCAGCACTTGGGAGGTTGATGTAGGAGGTTTGCTATGCATTTGAGGCCAGCCTCAGTTACAAAGTGAACTCAGGACCAGACTTGACTGCAGAGTGAGACCCTGTCAAAAAAAAAAAAATAGTGCTATGGAAAACCTTTTGATGGCTTTACTTTTTACTCAGTAAAGGCCAAAGTCCCTATAATGGTCTGAAGGACCCTGCATAGTTTCTTGACCACTGAGCTCCACAGACACAAGGATATGATTCTGCCTGTCCTCCAAATTGAAATGCTGAACATTCAAAGGGCTCCCTCCTCCCTCCTAATCATTTATTAGCATTGTTAGCATTTATTAATATATTTTCTATTATGTATCTACAATACATATTTTGCTCTTTTTTTTTTTGAGAGCCCGGGCTGGCCTTGGGCTCATGGCAATCCTCCTGCCTCAGGCTCCCAAGTGCTGATATTACCAATGTGCTCTACCACACCTGCTTATGTGGTGCTGGGGAATCAAACTCGGATACTTAGCACTTAATTTAGTGCTTGCTAGGCCATTCCCCCAGGCCCCATATTTTGCTAGTTTTTCATCTGCCTTTCCCTTTAGACTGTAAGCTTCTTCAATGCAGGTTTCTGGGTGGTTTTTTCTTTCTTGTACTCAGAGTCATATTTCCAGTGCTAGGCATATAGTGGGTGTTCAATCATTTCTGGGCACTAAGGGTAAAGAGCTCTGTGGTTAGAGCACTTGCATGTGCTCTGCCTGCATGTGCAAGGTCCTGTGTTCAATTCCCCAGCACCCCATTAAAAATATTAGCTGGGTGTAGTGGTGCATACCTGTAATCCCAGCACTCTGGGATGCTGAGACAGGTGAATCACAAGTTTAAGCAAAGGAAACAACAGAGTGAAGAGAAAACAAATGGAATGGGAAAAAAATGCCATCTACTTCTCAGAGGGATATTATCTAGAATATACAAGGAACTGAAAAAAATTAGACCCCACCAAAACAGAAAGCTGACCAAAAAAAGGGCAACTGAAACGAATACACAGCACTCAGATGAAGAAATATGAATGGCTAATACACGAAAAATGTTTCACATCTTTAACCATAAGAGAAATGCAAATCAACATTGAGGTTTTATTTAACTCCAATAAGAATGACTGGTATCAGGGCTGGAAGAACAGCTCAGGGTTAAAGCATTTGCCCAGCAAGCTCAAGACCCTGAATTTGATTCCCTAGTGTCACTACATAAAACTGGGTGTGGTGGCACACGCCTGCAATCCTAGCACTTGGAAGCCTGAGGCAGGAGGACTGCCAAGAATTCAGGCCAGACGGCTACATAGCCCAGGACTGCAGAGCGAAACCTAAAAAAAAAAAATAAAAATAAAAAATAAAAAATAAAAAAGCTAGTATGAAGAACTCAAAAAACAAAAACAAAGGCTGGCAAGCTCGTGGAGAAAAAGGAACACTTCTACATTGTTGATGGCATTTTAAACTAATACAACCATTATGGAAAGCAGTAAAATTCCTTGAAAAACTGAAAGTTCATATCCCATTTGACCCAGCCATACTACTTCTGGTGTCTTCCCAAAAAAGTTAAAGTCATCAACATTGGCTTGGAAGCAGCCAATATGTCTATCAGCAGATGAATGGGTAAAGAAGATGTGGCATATTTACACAGTAGAGTATTACTCTGCTATAAAGATAAATTTAAAGCTGGGCATGGGGGTGTATGCCTGTAATCTCAGCACTTGAAAAGCCGAGGCAAGAGGACTGCTGTAAGTTTGAGGTCAGCCTGGGCTATAGGATGAGACACTATCTCAAAGTCAGAACTGGGGCTGGAGGAATATCAGTGGTTAAAGCACTTGCCTAGCAAGCTCAAGGCCCTGGGTTCAATTCCCCAGCACCACTTAAGCCACCTGGGATTACATGCCTGCCATCCCAGCACTTGGGAGGAGGCTGAGGCAGGACGACTGCCATGTGTTCAAGGCCAGCATGGGCTACATAGTGAATTCAGGACTAGCCTGGGCAGCACAGCAGAGTGACAGCCTATCTCAAAAATAAATAAAATTTTAAAAAGCTAAAAAGTGGGCTGATGTTGGGGTGAGCCTGGTGGCACAAGAATGTAACCCCAGCATTCTGAGGATCTGAGGCAAGAAGAACTCAAGTTTGAGACCAGTCTGGGCAATTTAACATGTCTCAAAAATAAAAAAATATAAAAGGGTTGAGGATTTGGGGATGTGGCTTAGTGTTAAGGACCCGTGTTCAGTTCCCAGTGAGGAAGGGGGCTGGGGGAGGAAAGGCTGGACCTGGTAGTGCAGGCCTATAATACCAGCCAGGTAGGGAACTGAAGCAGGAAGATTCCAAGTTTGAGCCCAGCCTGGACAACTTAGCCACTTAGTGAGACCCTATCTCAAATTTTATTATTTTGAGACAGGGTTTTGGGCCTCAAACTCAGGCAGTCCTCCTGCTTCAGCTTCCCAAGTGCTGGGGACTCCTGGCATACGCAACCATACCTAGCTTACGTGGTGCTGGCGAATCGAACTCAGAGCCTTGAGCTTGCTAGGCAAGCACTTCACAGCTGAGCTAGTGCTCCAGCCCCCCATTGCAAATTTTATAAGGGGGGTGCTGCTGGGGAGGTCCTGGGTCAATCCCTAGTACTCCCTCCTACCTAGCAAATAAAACATGGACTGGAGATGCAGTTAAGTTGGGAAGGCCAGGGATTCAATCCTCAGTACCCGAACATTTTTCTTGATCCACAAATGAGTGAATTCAGCTGCTGGTGATGAGAGCCTAGGTTAGGATTTCAGCAGCAGAGACAAAAGGAAAGGTGGCGTTTGAAACTCTGAAGAAAAGCAGATTAGGAGGAGCTGGCGAGCTGATTTAGTAGGTCTGGGTAAGAAAGTGAATGAAGGAGGAGCTTGATAGGTGCGCATGTCCTTTAGGAGCTTCAGAGAAGGGGGTGGGGAGGCCAGAAGCCCAGGAGAGCGATGGGCCAGGCTGTCAGGTCTCAGAATGGCCTGGGTGGGTGTGATCCCTGTTGGAATGGGTGAAGCCTGAGATGTAGAGACAGAGCTGGAGCCTGAGCTCATGGTCTTCAGCAGAAGGTACCAAGTCAGTACAGGAAAGGTGCCGGTGATGCCCATGAACATCCAAGCAGCCAGGCGTGGTGGCACTCCGAGACTGAAGCAGAAGGATTGCCATGAATTCCAGGCCAGCCTGGGTCACGTACTGAGTTCAAGACTAGCTTGGTCTACAGAGATATCCTGTGGGGGTTGGGGGGGGGGGCGGGGAAGAAAGAAAGTTCAAGATACAGGATAATACCATATTACATGACACAAAAGGAAGGATATTTCAAGAAATAGTGATCAGGCGAGGCATGGTGGTGCATGACTGTAATCCCAGCACCTGGGAGGCTGAGGCAGGAGTATCACCACTAATTTGAGGGTAGCCTGGGCTACATAGTGAGTTCAGGACTAGCCTGGACTACAGAGCTACAGAACAAGATCATATTTACATAGAAAGGAAGAAACAAAGAAAAGAAAGAGATTAGAAAAGTAAAATATGCCGGAGAAGCCCGGGAGAAAGGACACCAGACACTGGAGTTCTTCAAGCATGTAGGAAACATAGGGAAGTCAGCCTGCTCTGGGTTAAGAAAGAGTAAATGATGAGGAAACAGAGCCCATGGGCTTAGGCAGAAAAGGAAGAAGAAAAACATCATTTCTCTTGAAGAGTCATGCACAGATTTTGTCCAGATCTCCAAGATTTGAGATAGTTGTGGGTAGGAATTGATGAAATGAGACAGGAGAGGGGACCAGCTCAAGGCCAGCAGCTTGGCTTCTTCCTGAAAGCTATGCGCATGAAGGCCCGAGGACCTGCCGGGTGGGGACACGCAGGATTTGCGGAGGCAGATCTAAGTGGTGTGTATGGGGAAGTGCCCACGCTGTGCCTTCATCTTTAATATGAACTAGCAGGAACCATTATTTCCCTGGAAATCAGAGCGGCAGAGGCAAGAGAGCATGCCTGGGCCTGTTGCTAATAGAACTGGGTTCTCTCAGTTTTTGAAGTGGGACACACTGAAGTCCTCCCAGTACCCCCCAGGAGGTCTGTATGTCCTACTGAGGTAGGTTGTGACCTTTCTTTTGAAAGCATCCGTTGAACAGTCTCTTCTGTGTTGACCTCAAAAGCTGGGCCAGGTCTGCACCATGTTGCCTTTTCTTTTTCTCATCTGTTGGGTCGCTTGTGGCTTCATTCAAGAAAGATTTATTCAGCTAGGTTGGAGAAGCGCTGTTCTCGCCTGCTTTCCCACCCCCATCCATGGCAGGAACACGGACTGGCCAACGAACTCCTAACCTGCAGGCCGGGCCCCTCAGTGGCTGCAGTTCTCTGCTGTCTCCCCAAGTTCGCCTTTCCCATCCAGGAGCGTCCAGTTTCCACCATGGCCATCTCCGAGGCTCCTCCTGAAGGCCAGAGGCTGGGTGCTTCCTTGCGGTCTCCCTCTGCTGTTGGGAAGGGTCAGAGTTTCTGTGAAGGGACAGGAGGCGGTAATGTCTGTCTTTTCCACCAATATAAAAAAAGCAGAAGTTGCTGTTCCAGCGGGAGCTGTGAACAAGGCTGAGGAAGGGCTGGAGAAATTGCACAACTAAGGTGTGCAAGGTAGGGGAACATATCACTATTATTATTATTATTATTATTATTATTATTATTATTGAGACAGGGTCTCACTCTGTAGTTCAGGCTCGTCCTATTATTATTTTGAGACAAGAGTCTTGCCACGTAGCCCAGGCTGCCCTTGAACTCGTGGCAATCCTCCTGCCTCACCCATGCACCACCATGCCTGGTTATGTGGCACGGGGACTCACACTCCCGGCTGGGAGCTTGCCATGTAAACACTCTAACGTCTGTGCCACCCCTCCAGCCCCATGGTGTGTTATTATGCTCACAGCACGCCTCCCTATGTTATCCCCTTCAAGTCCAAGGCCTGAGAACACTGACGAGCTAGTGGCTCTGGGTGAGGATACAGCCCACTTTTCTTTCTCTTTATCTCACTTCCCAGATGCCCAAATACCATTCCTGGTTCCCAAGAGGGAAAAGACCCCATCACCCTGCCCCAGGCACCAGGCTGCCAGCCCATCTGCTGGCGAGAAAGGAGGGGCCAGTCCTCCCAGGGAACACAGAAGATCAACTGACGAGCAGAGCCCCAGGCACGTCCATCTAACGGACTTGGAGGACATTTCGGTTCACACGGGGACCCTGCGGACTGCAGCCGAGCTTGGGCGCGCTGGTTGGGTGGGTCGAGTGTGGTACCGCGGGGCGAGGTCTCCTGGTCACGATGTGTCTGAGTTGTGACCGTGGCAGCGTTGTGGGTCGGTGCCCACCCGCTGCAGGATGGCAGGAGCGCCCCCCTCCCCGCGCCCAGTCTCACCGGCTCGGAGGCGCCAGGGCCCCCCCAAGGACCCGGGCGGGCGGGGGAAGGTAATGTAATTCCGGCCCAGCTAACCTGATTATGGCGGCCTGCACCGGGCAGGGTGGCGGCGGGGGCGGGACTAAGGCGCTGGGGCCCTCCCGGCAGGGGTCCCATCCCGGGGAAGGACGCGGGGTTCACACAGTCCCGGCTCCCGGGTTCGCGGCCAGAGGTCATAAGGTCACCAAGAGGCTTCCTTCTCTCTCCGCCTCCCTCCCCCGCAGGTTCGGGAGCCTTTTCGGAGGCTGGGTGGGGCGAAGAGTCCATGAGAAAGGGCTGCGGTCCTCCCAAGGCCCACGCGAGCCCCTGTAGCCTATGGCGATCTCGCCCTCTCACCTTTGAGAGCGGACATGTGTGAGAATAGACATCCTAGGCACAGAATAGGGGAGAATCCTACAGGGGACCCCTGGGGCGTTGGGCCTGAGACGGCCCGGGTTGGACCCTGTGCCCAATTTACAGCGATTTCGTAAAATGGAAATTCTAAGAAACAAAGTATCAATTACCGGCGCGCCCTTACGGAACTGGAGGACCCTCCGGGCGAGGCCGGGAGGGGCCCCAGGATCCCGAACCTGGGGTGACTGTGTCCCGCCCCAGCCCGCTGAACGCGCCCGACGACCCCCTTCCCACACCTGTCCTCTTGCTGGGCCTCCAGACCGCGGGTCGCCGTCCCCATCCGCTTCTCACGCAGCAGCCGGGAAGTCAACAACGAGATCTGGTCTTGCGGGGCTCTTAGGTGAGGGCCGCAACGAATCCCGGAGCTGGCGAGCAGGACCCATCGGGAGGCCCGGCGTGGGGCGAGGAACGGGGCACCTGCGAGGAAGCCGGTGAGGCGGAGGCGGCCGGGGACGAGAACGTGTCCGCCGCTCCGCTGACTCAGCGGTCCACGTCCTGGCCCCTCCCGCGCCGAGCCTGGCTCCCAGCACCCACCGCCCGGCGCACAAGCGTCCGTGCCCCTTTAACGGCCGGCCCCGCCCCTGCCCTACCCCAGCCTCGCTGCCCACCCGGCGGTCCGTCAGTCACTCCCGGCGGCGCCGGACAGCCCTCCGCACCCCGGCTCGGGCAGCGCCGCGCAGCCAGCGGGCGAGCCCCGGCCCCGTCGGCGCCTCCTCCGGGATGCGAGCGCCCGCGCGGACGCCCGGCAGGGGCGGGCACCGGCGCGGCGGCTCCGGGGACTCGGGGATGCGGCGGTGCCGGGGGCCCCGGCGCCCGGCTGTGGCCCGCCCGGCGGGCCCCTGAGGCCGCTGCCTGGAGCTGCGGCGCCGTCCGAGGCGCTGCCAGAGCCCCGCGCGGACCCATGGAGCCCGCGGCGCTCGCCCCGCACAGCCTCCCGCCCCACGAGCCCATCCGCTTCGGCATCGACCAGATTCTGAGCGGCCCCGAGCCCCCGGCGGGCCCGGGCCCGGGCCGCGCGGGCCAGAGCCCCGGGGAGAGCGTGGCGTTCCCGGGCGGCTTCCCCGGCCCCGCGGGCTACGGCCCCGCGGGCTCGCTGGCCCCGCTGCCCGGCCGCCCCGGGGTGGGCCCGGGCGTGATCCGCGTCCCGGCGCACCGCCCGCTGCCCGCGCCGCCGCCCGCGGGAGGCGCCGCTGCCGTGCCCGGGCCCTCGGGCTTGGGCGGCGCCGGCGGCCTGAGCGCGCTCACCTTCCCCTGGATGGACAGTGGCCGCCGCTTTGCCAAGGACCGGCTCACGGGTGAGGCCTCCGCCCGCTTCCTCCCGCCCCCTCGCCCCGGCTCCATCCCCGTCCCCGGGACCCTTCCCCGCCGGGCCTGCGGCCGGCCGGCCGGCAACCGGGCAGTTGCCGTCGGAGCCGGCCCGGGGGTTCTCGTCCGTCCCGGGGCCGAGTCGGGGCGTCGGGCGAGGAGGTGGCGTTCCGCCTGGAGACACTCCGCCGGCCGACGACCTTGCCCGCTCATCTCCCTCCGCAGCTGCGCTGTCGCCCTTCTCCGGCACGCGCCGCATCGGGCACCCGTACCAAAACCGGACGCCCCCGAAGCGCAAGAAGCCGCGCACGTCCTTCTCGCGCTCGCAGGTGCTGGAGCTGGAGCGGCGCTTCCTGCGGCAGAAGTACCTGGCGTCGGCCGAGCGCGCGGCCCTGGCCAAGGCCCTGCGCATGACGGACGCGCAGGTCAAGACGTGGTTCCAGAACCGGCGCACCAAGTGGCGGTGAGACGGGGCCGCGAGTGGGGCGGGCGGCGGCGGCGCGGGTGGGGGCCGCCTCGGTGACCCGCGCCCGTGCCCACGCAGGCGCCAGACCGCCGAGGAGCGCGAGGCCGAGCGGCACCGCGCCAGCAGGCTGCTCCTGCACCTGCCGCAGGACGCGCTGCCCCGGCCGCTGCGGCCGCCGCTGCCCCCGGACCCGCTCTGCCTGCACAACTCGTCGCTCTTCGCGCTGCAGAACCTGCAGCCCTGGGCCGAGGACAACAAGGTGGCTTCGGTGTCCGGGCTCGCCTCGGTGGTGTGAGCCGCCTGCGCCCGGCAGGCCGTCGGGCGCTGTTCCCCGCGCCGGGACCGGTGGCGGCTGGCGACCGGGAAGCAGCGCGCGCGGGACTCCCGTCGGGGGCTCCCAGCGGCACGGAGCGTGCATGTGGGGCGCCACTGGACTCCGCCTATCCCTTTTCTTTTCTTTTTTCTCAACTGACCTGGGACCGGAGGCTCTGGCTGCCCCCGAGGGGCGGGAGGGGCCGCGTGCCCGGGCTCGGACCCGGGTTCTAGGAGCCCGAGGAGCGCTGCGAGGCTGGCGGGCGGGGACGATCGCCGCCAGCGCAGCATGGGTCTGCGTACGAAGGGCGTGAAGAAGATGCCAGCGACGGCGGGCGACGCGGGAGCGCGGAGAGTGAGCATCCGGCTGAGGGCGACAGGGACCACGGAGGGTTGTCCACGCCGGCTATCTCATCCCTCCACTGTAAAATAATCGCTAAGGATTCCTTCCTGATTTTGCATCTCGTGTGTTTTGTGTGTGCCCACCCTGCCGCACATCCTTCCTCTTGGACTTCACAGGGCACCTGCGCTTACTACATGGCAGATACATACCCGTGTAAGGTGAAATCCAGTGGCAAACACATGTAGCCGGGGTGCCCCACAGGGACAGCGATGTGAAAGGTGGAAGCAGGAGGCAAGGGTCGGGGGCCCAGCCGAGCCACAGAGGGTGAAGGGAATTTGGCAAATACTTGGGAATTGACAAGTCCTAGAGGAATAATCAAAGATATCTCGAGATTGGAAATGGGGAAGCTCAGGAAATCGGTGGCGCTATGGATGAACGGGGAAGTGTGGAGGTTGTAGTGAGGTTGGCTCTGCAGGCAAAATAAACGCCAGGCCTAGAGAGAACGCACTCCGGAAGAGTGCCTTCCCGCGAGGCCATCTGACACCCACGGAGACCGGGAAGCCGTGATCCCAACAGTCTCCAAGGGAAGGAACTCAGCACAGCAGAGCTGCTACACCGCCAAGCCCTGCAAGCACCTTTGTAACGTGCAGGAGGGTGGGAGAGACCAAAATTAATAGTCCAAGGGCAGAAAGGGGGAGGAGTACCTAGCCAAGAGGGGAGGAAAGTGTGATGTTCCCGACATTGTTCCGAAGACTTCAGCTTGTGGGTGGGCCGGAGGCTTTGGGATGCCTGCTGATGGTGAGTTAGGTTAGGGGATGGTTGGAGTAGCCTTCAGATTTAAGAAAGAGAACTAGTGGCGTGTAGTGCAATGGTAGAATGCTTGCCTAGCATGCAAAACTGTGTTCAGTTCCCAGCAATGGGGAGAGAGTGGGAGTGGAGGGTGCGGGCGAAGGCTTTAAGTTGTTCAAGGAAGGGAAGATCCTGTTTGGTTCCTCCAGCACTCCCGTTCTTTCTCTCTTGGAGACTGGAACATTGTAACAGAGGGAAGAGAGGCCCATGGGAGACCAACTGTCGCCAGACTCTTCATGCTCTGTGCTGGTGACAGTCCTGCCCATCGTAGCTTTGAGCAGAGGTGGGGCCAGGCAGGAGGCTCGAGCTGCAGGAGCTGGTCCTAGATCTCTGGTGTGGGATCATCTCTGATGCACAGATGTTGATATGGTACTTAAGAACCAGAATAAAATTTGGCATCAGAAAAAAAACTTTTATAAACTAAAAGGGAGCCCAAGGATTGGGGTTGGTATAAATTGGCAGACTGGGGAACCTGTCTGTCCTTCATCAGTAAGTAGGAGAAGGGTAAAGAGAGGGTGCCACCTGTAGAGGCTGTGGCTGGCCCAGTCCTTCCACTTCCTGCCTACCATTTCCTGGAACACAGGTTGTAGGATATGCATTTGGCCCTAAACTTCTAAAGCTGGCTGGCTGGCTGTATTCGTGCTAGCCTGAGGGAGGATTTAGCGCCACGAGATGAGCTCAGCTCTGTCCCTGAGGTAGGCAGGTTACTGCAGGACACAGGCGTCCCTGAATTCCTGGGTGGAGGAAGGTTCACTCTCCGCTGATGCGTCCGTCATTTCTTCCCTCAGCTGGTTCAGGATGTCTCTGCTTTCACTGGGGGGTAAGTTACTCAGGAAGTATGGGGGGGCCAGCTCCACCAGCCTGCCAGAGGGAAGCACAATTAGGTCATGTGTATCTTCTGTTTGCAGGCGACTCTGAACTTCCCACCACCCCTTCTGCAAACCCTCTGTCCTCAAATCATGTGTTGCCGCAAACTAGTAAGATCCCCACCTGTACCTCTGGAGTTTGGATGCAGGGAGAAGAATGGCAATACTGAAAGGTGTCAGGGAACTCACATTTGAGGCTGAATCTCAGAAACAATGGAAAGGCAGTTGTCTTTGGATATGGAGAAGCTGTGGTATAGCACCCATGGTGGGGGTCTGGCTGGAGCCCGACGATTTTGGTAGCAGCATTGTGGGGAGAGCTGGGCCACGTGCTTATGGGTTAGGAGCAAATAATTTCCTGTTCCATCTGTGTCTCGGGCCACCTCATTAAAAGGCAAAGATATTGAAGGAATAAATAAAAGGGAAGAGGCAGAGAGATAATAAAAAAGAAATGGGGGGGCTGCAGGAATAGAACAGTGGTTACAACACTTGTTTAGAAAGCACAACGCCCCCGGTTTGATTCCCCAGCACCACATAAACTAGGCGTGGTGGTGAATACTTGTAATCCTAGTTCTTGGGAGGCTGAGGCAGGAGGATTGCTGTGAGTTCAAGGTCAGCCTGGGCTATGTAGTGAGTTCAGGACCAGCCTAGACTGCAGATTGAGACCCTGCCTTTAAAGAGAGAGAGAGAGAGAGAGAGAGAGAGAGAGCACATGCTTAGAAAGAATTAGAAAGGCAGTGAGGGCTTCAAGTAAAGCGTTACTTGTAGGTATTGTCTGGCTCCTGATATACCATATGACATTTCCTACAGACTTCTGTACCTCAAAGAGTAGAATGAACAGTTCCCCCTAGTTCTAAATAAAAACCTTTCTTTGTGTGTACATGGCATCTGGACTGAATCCAGGCCTTCACACTAAGCTAACAGCCCTTTTATTTTGAGACACAGTCTCACTAAGTTGCTCAGGCAGGACTTGAACTTAAAATCCTCTTGCTTCAGCTTCCTGAGTACTGGGATTTTAAATGGCACCTGGACCCCAGTTTCGGGGGTGCTATACTAATAGTTACTCCTTCTGCCTTTTGTCCTTTTTTCACCGTCACCCCAACGCCCTTAGTCCTAACCTTGAGGAAGTATCCCGACACTAATGCTTTCTTAAGGTCTCTACGATTCTGCTCAGAGCCGAAGGCTGGCTGGGACAAAGGAAGCTCAATTCGCTGCATGAGTTCTAGAAGCTCTCCCCGAAGTTTACTGGCTCGGCACAGTGCTGCCCAGCTTAGACCCCGAGCTTGGCACCAAACCTTGTCCGCTCCACCTAGAAAAGAGAGAGGCAGCTGCAATGGAAGTCCTTGAGACCCCTGAAAACATGATCATTGGCCAAAGAACCTTCTCTTCCTGGGCATTGGTTGCACAATGTTTCCTCATCTGGAAAGTCTGAGGGTTTGTAAAAGGGTGGGCCACTCACTTTGTATAAAGGCCTCATAAACCTGGATCAGGGAGCTGTGGTCACCATCGGCATGCTCCAGGGCCCGGCGCAGGGCAGCTTCTTCTGCACAGAGTGGAGGATGAGCAAACCCAGGAGCAGCTGGAGGCAGAAGAGAATGGTGGTTTTGAGGAATGAGAAGGAAGTAATACAGGTGGAATACTGAAAAGGGGTAAGTGCCCCTTTGGGAACTTTATTCAAAAGATATTGAGAGGGGCCTGGCGGGGCAGGCCTGTAATCTCAGCACTTTGGGAGGCTGATGCAGGAGGATTATAAATTTGAGCCCACCCTGGGCAACTTAGCAGCTAAGTGAGATGCTGCCTTAAATAAACAATATAAAGCAGCTGGGGCTGAAGGAATGGCACAGTGGTTAAAGCACTTGCCTAGCAAGCATAAGTCCCCGAGTTTGATTTCTCAGCCAGGCGTGGAGGCACATGCCTATAATCCCAGCACTTGAGAGGTTGAGGGAGGAGGATTGCCACGAGTCCAAGGCAAGCCTGGCTCCAAAGTGAGTTCAGGACCAGCAGCCTGGGCTACAAAGTGAGACCTAATCTCAAAACAAACAACAACAATAACAACAACAAAAACTGGGGATGTAGCTTGACATGAAGGCTCTGGGTTCAGTCCCTAGGACTAAATAAAAGATACTGATAACTTCTGGGTATTTTTTTTTTTTTGAGACAGTCCAGATTGATAGTAGTCCAGATTGGTATTGAACTCATCATGTAGCCCAGGTTGGTTTAGAATTTATGGCAAATGGCAATCCTTCTGCCTCAGCCTCTGGAGTACTGGGATTACAAGCATGCACCAGCCTGCCTGGCTAACTTTTCTTTTCTTTTTTTTTTGAGGTGGGGGTCTCACTCTGTAGTCCAGGCTGTTCTTAAGTTAACAATGTAGCCCAGCTTGGCCTCAAACACAAAACAATCATCCTGCCTCAGCCTCTGAAGCACAGGGATTACAGGAGTACCTCATCACACCCAGTTTCTGTGGTGCTGGGGAATTGAACCCAGGTGCTTGGACTTGCGAGGCAAGTGCTCTAACTGCTAAACTATGTCCCCAGCCACACCTGGTTAATTTTTACATGGTGCTGGGGAATCAAACCCAAGGCCTTGTGAATACTAGGGAAGTGCACTACCCACTGAGCTACGCCCCAGCCCTCTGCACTTCTTTAGACACTGAGGATACATACAGTCAGCCTTCACATCCGTGGGGCCTGCATCTGTGTACTTGACTAGCTGCAGGCTGAAAATACTCAGAAAAAAATCTGCATCTGGACTGAACATGTAGATTTTTTTCTTGCTCTCATTTCTTAAATATTGTATATCATTTATGTAGAATTTTCATACTAACAGTATTATAAATAACCTAAAGATGATTTAATACAGGAGGATGTGAATAGGTTATATGCAAACATTCTGCCCTTTATTATAAGGAACTAAACCATCAGTGGATTTTGTTACCTACAAAGGATCCTGCTGGAACCAATCTTCCACAGATCCTAAGGGAGAGCTATAAATCAGAGTCTGTGCCTTTAAGGAGATTAGTCTAGGAGGAGAGACTGGCAAGTGTGCAGGCAAGAAATGAATGGCAGGTGTGTACTGCACTCTGAAAACAAAGGGGAAGGCACATAATCCAGGGTTGGGTTGTGGGGATGAGGGTGATGTGCAAGAAAAAAGAGGCCACTTGGACCAATTTTTGAAGTCTGAGTAGGAATTAGCTCAGTGAAGGGGCAGGAAGAATATTGGATGCTGTGGGAGCAGCATGGCACATAAGTTAGTAGAGTGATAGCGTTCCCTGGTTTGGTTACCCAGAGCGATGTGGACAGCAAGAGATGTAAGTGGAGAGGCAGGCAGAGGCCAGCTCGTGAAGAGCGGGATGGGTTGTGTGAAGGACTTTCCATTCTGTCTGGAAGGAAAGAATGGCTGTTGAGGGGTTGGAGGAAGGGCACAGTGGCTAAAGTGCTTGTCTTGTAAGCTCAGGGCCCTGAGTTCAAATTCTCAGCACCACATAAAGCCAGGTGTGGTGGTGCATGCCTCTAATTCCAGTGCTTGGGAGGCTGAAGCAGGAGAACTGGCATGAGTCCAAGACCATCCTGGGCTACTGAGACCCTGTCCCAAAAACAAACAAAAAAGAATAGCTGTTGAGGTGGGGCTTAAGTGAGAAGGTCCATGGATTGTGGAAACATTCACGTGGCCAGTTAGGAGACTAATGGAGGATCTAGCTGAGCCATGGTGAGGACCTAACATTGGCACTGGCAGTGAAATGCAGGACAGTAGATGGTTTACTTAGGCGATAAAGATGAAACCCAGGGGAACATTCTAGAATAGTGGTAGTAGGGCAGCAGAGTGACGGTATCATGTGAAAGCAAGACTCCAGAGGGGAAAATATTTTGGAGTGATGATGAAAGGTAGCTTAATAGAGTGCTTGAGCTCACTTTTTTTTTTTTTTTTTTTTTTTTTGAGACAGGGTTTCACTCTGTAGTCTAGGCTGGGCCTGATTTTACTATGTAGCCCAGGCTGGTAAAGAACTCATGGCAATTTTCCTGCCTCAGCTCCCTGAGTGCTGGGATTACAGGTGTGTGCTATCATGCCCAACTTTCATGTGGAATTGAACCCTGGGACTTGCACTTACTATGCAAGTGCTTTTTTTCCCCTTAGAGATAGGGTCTCGCTCTGCACTCTGTAGCCCAGGCTGGCCTCAAACTCACGGCAATTCTCCTGCCTCAGCCTCGCGAGTGCTGGGATTACAGGCTTGTGCCACCACGCCCAGCTTTATGTGGTGATGGGGAATCAACTCAGGGCCTTGCACTTGCCAGGCAAGTGCTTTAACCTGAGCTATTCCTTCAGCCCTAGGCAAGTGCTTTAGCCACCTCCCAGAGTTCACTTCCGAGCTGAGGTACGATGGACAATTCTGGTAGAGATGTTCATCAGGAATTGGATCCCCCTCCCTCTCTCCTTCCTCCTTTCAAGACTTATATAATGTTTGGGAATTTCAAGTACAAAGGCAGTATGTCAAACCTCTGGTATGAACGAACTTGACAGGAGAGTTCAAGGGATGAGAAGACACTAGGTTCCAGGATAGAATCCCAAGTATGAACTTGCAACAGACTGGCAGAGGGAGGAGCTCGGGGAAGAGGAGGAGGAAGTGGCTCCAGAGAGGCCCAGGAAGGAGGCAGGTTTCAGGTGGGAGCGGCTGAGTATTCACTGGATTAGGTATGCAGAAGGTCACTGGTGAACCTAAAGCTGTCCCAGTGGTCTGTCGGCCGCAAACTGGGTGCAATGGATGGGAAATAACCGGACAGAATGAGTTAGAGATTAGGTGGCACAGATGCAGAGGAGGATGAATGCGTAACAGCAGACAAAAGCAACGGAAGCGCACCGAAGGGCAAACGAGATGCGGGGAGAAAAGGCTCTGGAGGCGAGAGGGACAGGTGACTGCTTGGTTCTTCAGGCAGCAGGAAGAGCAGGACCTCCAGCGAGCGGAAGAGAGGTGCACCCCAGCACAAGGGCAGGGCTGCTGTTGCTGAGTTACTGATTCACAGCGGTGATTTACACCCGCGAGGGGCTGAGGGTACAGCCTGGGAGCACAGTGCTGGCCTAGCATGCCCAGAGAGCCCTGGTTGATCTCCGACACCGGAAAAACCAAAACCCCAAAACTCCTGACCAGAAAATGATGTAATTTCCAACTCCCTTGTGGTAAAGCTATAAATATACCCATGAGCATGGCAGCAAGGGTGAGCATCTCGTCCACGCAGTTAAACTCGCAGGCGGCCAGCAGGGCTTTGGCCAGCTCAGGAGGCAGGGGGAACTCTGACAGGATGATTCCCAGGTCTGACAGGTTCCCGTCATCGTCCAGGGCTGCCAGATAGTCCAAGTCCTCCAGGGCCTGCATCAGGGCTTCTGGAGCTGGTAAGGAGACAGGGCTTACAGAAGATGAGGTCTGAGTGGGCACTCAGAGGGCAGCACTTGGGCAGAGTAGCTGCTCACCAGGCCGGTCCAGGAACTGGCACTCCCCTGGCTGGGCAATCTTTCTCCTCTTTAGTAGCAATACCAGTGGACTCAGATTCTCTTCACACATCCTGGGCTGGGGCAGTGGGGGAGCCTCTAGTTCTAGAATGGACTTGGGATACAGGCAGAGGTAGGATCCTAGGGGGACAAAGACGTGGGAAGGTACATCCATTGGGGCTTGCACTCTGCCCCTCTCCCTGTGCTTGATTAGAGCTTACCTGGTGGGAACCCTCTTGCCCGCAGCCGTCTTGCTGCTGCTTGACTCTTGCTAATTGGTCTCAACACCTGGGATTCTGCTCGGATCCTGGGATTGTAAACCTGTCACCCATATCCCCAAGGCCAAGACAGATCAGGGGGGTGATTTCTATCTGTAGCCCCACTCCCCCTCTTCTCTCTCACTCACACTTCGAAGCTCCAGTCCTGAGTCAACAACATGTCGGATGGAAGGAAGGGAGAAGGAGAAGTCAGCCAGCCAATGAGTGACCACAACCTTCCGTGCACCCATTTCTGGTCTCGCATACACGGCCTGAACGGCTTGACCACAGCCTGGATGAAGGGGCAGCACCCGTGGTGGAGGCCATGGGAGAGTCAAGGTCCCCACCTCCTTGGACAAGTGTTCACAGCACAGGGAAATCTCCTGAGGAGAGGCGTGGGACATAAGGGCGATTCTCACCTTTATGGGAAGGTCACAAACCCATCTGAAAAACTGACGAAAGCAAGCTATGGCCCTTCCCTCTGAAAAAACGTACATTCTCGTAAGGTTGAGGATGTTATAATTAATTTCAGTTCACTGAAACCTTTGCATTAGATAGAATCAAAATTGCATAGCAAATCTCTTCATTCTTTCTTCATTCAGAAATCCTCAGTTTTTTATCCAAGACCCTAGCAAAGAGCAAATACTACCACTCTACTGTTTCTAACACTCATTCCCATTCTCCTGGGAAAAGAAGTTGGCATACATGAGTACCTCCTTTTGAACTCCATTCTTTTTACCTCCTCACTGGGTAGGTACACTAGCACATCTCCTGGAGCCTCTTTCTGACACAACTCAAGCACAGCTTGACAGGCAGTTTCCACCAGATCACTAGGGACAGTTTCCCTGTAGACAGGAGTGGGACTCTTGCCAGGCTCTCTGGGAACATGCACAATAGGAGGATTGCCCCAGAAAGCTTGCAGCTTAGGTTCAAGGGCAGGATCAGTAACCACAACCACTCGAGGGTCCCCTGGAAGATTTCCCAGATTGGCATCTCGCAGCAGCCCCTGGAGCAAATCCGAGGCCACTGACTGCTCCTGAGCCTCATCCAGCACCAGCACATCCCAGGCTCCAGTGCCACGGGTTGAGGCCACCTCTTGCAGAAGCAGCCTGTCCCAGCAGAACCTGTTGACATTGGTAGTAGGCAGAAGGGTCAGTGTAGGCACTAATCAGCCCCATAATTTCTCAGGGGACCTAGTTTTTGATATTGAAGATCAGAAAAAGATGCTATGACTGACTTAGTGAGCCTGTGGGCCCAAAACTATGACCCAACAACTCACTGAAGACACCTGGCTCACTGGATGTTCTCTAGCCAGGAAGTGGGATTATTGTGGTGAGGATGAAGTTGCATGTCTAAGACCCCTTGCTGGGAGTCAGGGTTTAATTAAGCACTTGCACTGGGTATAACCTGAAGGCTGAGTTAGGCTGGAGGAACTTGTGGGGAGATGCTGGACAGCAGGGCTTGCTTCTGCCTTGTGAAGGAACTTAAGAGTCAGGCCTGCAGGGGACCCCACCTGAGCAGGGTGTTGGGTCCCGTGCAGTCCTCCTGAGGAATACTGTATCCAACCTCATGACCCAGGGTCAGGTCCATCTCCTCGGCAACACGAAAAGCCAGGCTCAGGGCTGCCAGAGGGTAGGGCTGAGTGATGATAACCTGGCCATTCTGGAACCCTCTGGCCAGGGCAAATTCTGCACACCACTGAGGGATCTGGGATAGGGGTAGCAAAGGACAACCAGTGAGGGAAACCTAGGACTTCAGCCAAAGTGCTGGGGAAATGGAGCAAGCTTAACCTCATTTGGGGAGTCCCCCGGTCCTTCGTCAGCACTCTGGGGTCAGCCTACCCCATCTTTTTCTGCTCACCTCCCCCAAGTCCCTAATCCCCACACGGCCCATCCTTTACTCTGGGAAAACTCAATTCCTTAGTGTCGGTCTATTCCCAGAATCCTCCACCTGGGTGCTCTTGCCAGAGCCAGGCTCCCCAGACACAAGTACCACTCCAGTGGGGCTACTCTCCAAATGCTCCAGGAAGATGAAGCGAGCAGCCCAGATGGGCAAGCCTCGGCGCTGCTCAAGCAGCTCGTAGTAGTAGGAAGAAAAAGGGAGCCCGTCAAATGGGTTCACAGCCAGTTCAGACTCTCCAGGACTTGACTCAGACTCTTCTGCCAGCCTGAGAGGCTCAGAGGCCATGCTGGTTGTCCAGGAGGACCTATAGAAGGCAGGGTATTCCAGTAAGGCCTCCTATGTGGTGAATGACACCGTATCCCCACCTCAGCTCTGATCCCTAACATCTACCCTTAGGCAAAAATGGCCTGAGGTTCATCCTTTCCAGTGTTTCAAGAAAGCACACAGTACGTCCCTGAAGGACCATTAAAGTGGACTTTTACCCTGAAGTTGGGTAGTAAAAGTCTTGTGACTAGCAGAGAGAGATCCTTGGAGGAAGCAGAATTATTCAAGACATAATAAACGGAGGAAGGCCCAGAGAGGTTAAGAATAAAGGGAGTGCAGAAATGGGGGAACAGCAGGGCCACAAGGATCCTGGGTTCAAACCTGCTCGCGGCTCTGAGTTGTATCAGGATGGTAGCCAGTTCCAGATCCACCTAGCGAGTCACCACTAACCCTGCTCTCTCTGTAGTACAAAGGTAAATTCCGGCTCCACCCTTGGACTAGGCTGAAACTCCTATCCCAAAGCTTGCTTTTGAGGTGGGGCCATTTGCTCCACCTTACTTAAGCTAGCCAGGAACCTATGGAAAACAGGAGGCTGCGTACATACCAAGCATATGTCAACTTTAGACTCCAGTGCTTGTGAAAAGGCATCCTGGGACTTGTAGTATTAGAGGCAGGTTAATAAACCTGGGCTAACCACCCAAGCTGTTGTTTCTTTTCTTTTCTTTTCTTTCTTTCTTTTTTTTTTTTTTTGACACAGGGCCTGGCTCTGTTGCCCAGGCTCATCCTGAACTCACTATGGAGCCCAGGCTGGCCTTGGACTCATGGAGATCCTCCTGCCTCAGCTTCCTGAGTGCTGGGATTATAGGGTGCACCACCACGCCCAGCTTTATGTGGTGCTGGGGAACTGAGTTCAGGGACTTGTGCTTGTTAGGCAAGCACTTTAACTGCTGTGCCATTCCTCCAGCCCTTAAGTTGTTGCCTGTTTTTAGTTCATTTATACTTCCTTAGTATCACTCATCTCTTAACAAGAGATAATTTCAGATAGTTCAATTTTGACCACCCCTTATAACCTGCTGAGACCCTTGCCCTCATACCGTCCAACCAAGGGAAAAAACCTGCTTGGGGGCTTTTGAAACCCAGAGAGGCAACAGAGACCTTCAATGAAAACCCTGAATTTAATGCGAGATTGGGGGAGCCCCATCCCTCCCTTTTTACCACCCACTCATCCGGCTTTTTCTGAGTTGGGTAAGGGCTGCCCCCAGTCTCCGTCCTGCAGCTCTGGGTGCCATCCTGTTTCTTTGAGCTCAGTCAGCCTCCTGGGCCTGTCTCTCTCTGAATCTCCTGTGGGACATGGGGAGAGACATTAGCTCCACAATGTCCTGTTCCAACTTGCCACTTCCTACGCATTGCCACCTAATTCCCTCACCTTCTTGCATATTCATACAGTGCCTGCTTGCGCTCCTGCAGACTCTCCTGACGGGCCAAGGAAGACTTGGCAAACGTTAGGGCTGTGGGCTGAGGGATCACCAGGCCAGAGCTGGGGAACTGAGATGATCACAATGTCAGAGGGCTTGCAAAGTCATCATCATTAAATATGCATCAAATGCCTACTTTGCAAGAGAGGCACTGTGCTGGGGTCTCAGGATCACAAAGAGAAGTCAGGGCCAGTGAGTGTACGGAATGCACCAACCTATCCTCTATCTCTGACTTGACCACTTCCTGAATCTCACCTTTGGGGCAGAGGCGGTGGGCAGAGACTGAGTTCCCTCAGTGATGTCTTCAGGCATGAAAGCTACAGCCCCCTCAAGCAGATTAGTGATGGTCAAGTCTACACAGCCAGTCCTGGCTGGGAAGAGAGGAAGACAGAACAGGGAAGTCCATTCTCTGCTCAACTTCTTCCTTTCACATCCTACTTTTCCTCCCTGTTTCTGTCACCCTGTGTGAGGCTACCCTTTCCTGTACCCAGATCTCTTTGGATGATTCCCAGTGGCACATGGGGCAAAACTTCCTTGACTCTCTGAGCCAGAGCTGCCAGCTGAACATCAGGAGAAGGGCCAGGAGAGGGAGGAAAAGAAGAATGGGCTGAAAAAAAAAATACAAAAAGAAAATCAGAAATACAGTGACTAGCACAGGAATTGAAGAAAACAAATCATAGCAAATTGGAAAAAAACTCCAAAACTCTGTGTACAGAGACTACACACACCTGACTGGGGGCGCAATCTGGGGTGTCTTTGTCGCTTCATGTGTTCTGCTTTGTCTGCTGGAGTAAGCCGTGTCCCTGTCTGGCCCAATTCCTTGGCCACCAGCTAAGAGAATTAGAAGGTTATGTGTCAACATCTCTAGCCTTCCTTCCTCCTCTCTCTGAGGGACTTCATCTCCACCCTGCTTGTGTACCCTACCACCTGTTGTACACGGAGTGCAAACTCTTCATTCCCCTCCCCCAGCCGGCGATGAACAGGATGAAGCCATCTGCAAAAAACAATCCAGTGCCACATTAGGGCACCCAAGGGAGAGGCTACTGTCCCTTTCCCACTTTGGTACCTTTCTTCATGGAACAGTGGTGGTGAGGGTGGGGATATAGAATATACTCAGTGTTGTCACTGTGGCAGAACCTTGTTTTTAAAAAAAGTTATAAATGGACAGGGTAGAGGCTACTACTTCCTTGACCATGAGTGAGCCTCTCCCCAGACACCAAAAAGTGAGGACATTTAATACCTTACTTGATACACCGTGAAAGGGACGAAAAGTGACCACAGCAGTTCTGAGACCCAGGAGGCATCTGACACCGTCTGAGGGGAGGGCATGAAGTGAGACCAGGGCCAGGAGTGGGAAACTTGCCCTCCAAACCCCAGAGATTCCCTGTCCAAACACACTCACCACAGAGACCAGGGGTCTCTGAACTTTCAGGGTAAGAGGTTGTACCACATCCTGGATAGAAAATGGCCAGGAACTAGAAGAAAAAAGAGAGTAGGATGGGAAAAAGAGAGAGGGAGAGAGGGGGAGAAGGGGAGAGAGAGAGAGAGAAAGAGGATGAAATGGGAGTTTGGCTAACCTAGTCAGTAGTTCAATCCTGACTGACTTAAAATAGGAAACTATCAAACTGCACAAGCAGATAAATGAGGAATGAAGAGACTTGGGGGAAAGAGCTTAAAGCGGGCAGAAAGAAAATGAAAGGCGAGACATGCTGTAGTCATGAAAACCCGAAGGCCACAAGCTTGACCAACCTACCCGCCTGAAGCCAGATACCAGTGGCTCACTCACCTGAAACGCAAGAGCCCCTCCCGGCCATTGGTGGACTCTTCCTCAGGGAACAGCAGGAGGGAGGTGGGGGGAACTCTCGTGGAAGCACAGAATCTCTTGAGCGACTCCACCAAGTCCACCCGCCTGTCCATTTCCATGAAACCCCGAGACCAGCACACAAAGCTGGGAGGACTGTTGAGGAGAGGCTGGGAACAGGGAGAAGAGAAAGAAAGAAAGATAAAAAGAATGGAAGAAAATGACACGTGCAATGAGGAGTACGGTAGAGTATCCTCCAGGAGAATTGGAGGCGGGAGAGGCGCCTCTTGAGCTTGGGACCAGGAAGCCACCCGGTGGCGCTCGAGGCTTCCCCCGCACTCACGGTGCTACAGGTGGTGAGCAGGTTGACAATGTTATGGTCAAAATGTGTCACGTGGTTGGCAATGAGGACCCTGACGCGGTGATCCCGGAGTCCGGAGTCTTCTTGGCGGGCCACGAGCCCTAGCACCGCACACATAGTCCGTACCACGAACCTGAGGACACAAACCGGGGTGACCGTGCGGCCTCGGGCCGGGTTCAGCTCAGACGCGCCCCGAGCACCTGGGTCAGAACCTGCGGAAGACGCTGTCGGGCAGCGCACAGCTGACCAAGAAGACGTGGATCCCAAGGAAGAGGCGCAGGACGAGGAGGCAGAGGCCGACCGGCGCGTAGAGCAGCAGCGCGAGGAGCAGGAACCCGTCACTCGGGAGCCTGGTGGCGAGGGGCGAGGCGTGAGGCACTGACGGCGCAGGGGGCGCAGGAGCTCGCCTCCTCCCGCCAGAGCGCTCACCGGTGCGAGTCAAAGAGCCGCTCCGGCCCGGGCGCCGGCGGAGGCTCCATGGCAGCTGTCTCAGGGAAGCAGGGCCGCCGCGGCCGCCATCTTCGCGCCGGGCCGCAGGGGTTCTTGGGAAGGCGGAGTCTTTGGGCAGACGCCAGGGTGCGGGGCCATGAAGACCGGAGACGCCCCGGAAGAGCTAACGATCCCAGCATGCCCCGCGGCCTTCAGGGACACCTCAGAATTCACGCGTTGAGGAGACCACAATTCCCGGCATTCACGGGGCGGGGGCGGGGCCGGCCTTAGGGACTCCGGGGTCCCGGCGTGCGCTTCCGGAGGACTTCAGGTACCAGCGTGCCTTGCGTTCCGCTGTCCGCAGGCCCGCATCCTGGGCACCTCCTCGGAGTAGGGCGGGCGAGGCGGCAGCCGAGGCGGAGCTGATGGCTGCTCTGAGGGCGGGGCGGGGTGCAGGCTGGCGCCTCCGGGGGTGGCGGGCTATAGGGGGCATTCTTTGGGGGAAGGGACCCCTGTTGACCCTTGACCTGAGGGCTCTGCTGACGTCAGGAACTACTGACCCCCGGGCCCGGGTGACTTACGGGATCTCCAGTCTTCGGGCCCGGTTGTCTGTGGGGGTCCCTGAACCCCGGGCCTGTCTGACATCTGGGATCCCGGATCCCTGGACAAGAGTAACTGAGAAGGCCCCACATCGCTGGACCGCAGAGGCCGCGAGGACTCCTGGAGCCAGTCCGCGCTCGTGGCTGGCGGTGGCGCTGGGTGCGGGGGGGGCCGTGCTGTGGCTGTTGTGGGGCGGGGGTCGGGGTTCTCCAGCAGTCCTAGCCGCGGTGCCTGCTCCGCCGCCCGCCTCACCTCGGAGTCAGTACAACTTCATAGCAGACGTAGTGGAGAAGACTGCACCTGCCGTGGTCTATATAGAGATCTTGGGCCGGTAATGGTGGGGCATCGGGGCCACGGGCAGAAGCAGGTGAACTGGAGGAGCGGGAGATTCCCCATATTACCATGTTGTCAGTGCTCCCCACCCCCCTTCCAGACACCCGTTCTCCGGCCGCGAAGTCCCTATCTCAAATGGCTCAGGATTCGTGGTGGCTGCTGACGGGCTTATCGTTACCAACGCCCACGTGGTGGCTGATCGGCGTCGCGTTCGTGTCAGGCTGCCTAGCGGCGACACATATGAGGCCGTGGTCACAGCTGTGGATCCTGTGGCAGACATTGCCACGCTAAGGATTCAGACGAAGGTGGGGTGGGAGTAGGCTAGGGCTGGTTGGTGCTCTTACTCGCTCCCATCTCCAAGTGACGGGTCCCCTGTAACCATTCTCCTCAGGAGCCTCTCCCGACACTGCCCCTGGGACGCTCAGCTGATGTCCGGCAAGGCGAATTTGTTGTTGCCATGGGAAGTCCCTTTGCACTGCAGAACACGATCACATCTGGCATTGTCAGCTCTGCTCAGCGTCCAGCCAGAGACCTGGGACTCCCTCAAACCAATGTGGAGTACATTCAGACAGATGCAGCTATTGATGTATGTCCTTTTCTTTCTTTTCTTTTTTGAGACAGGGTCTTGCTGTGCTGTCCAGGGGATTACAAGGGTGCAACACCATGCCTGGCTTATGTGGTGCTGGGGAGTCGTACTCAGGGCCTTGGCTTGCTGGGCAAGGGCTCTTAACTGGTGTACTACTCCTCCAGCCTGATGTCCTTATATGAGAAAAATATTAGATTGGGGGAGGGGTAAAGCTGTGATAAAGGCAGCCAATTTATGTGTGCTGGACGAATGAGGTGTTTTCTTTTTTGACACAGTGTCTCGCTCTGTAGTCCAGGCTGGTCCTGAACTCACTGTGAGGCCCATGCTGGCCTCAAATACACAGGAATCCTCTACCCTCGGCCTCCGGAGTGCTGGGATTACAGGCATGAGCCACCATGCCCATCTAGTATGTGATGCTGAGGAATCAAACTCAAGCCCTTGCACGTGCTAGGCAGGCACTTAATTGCTGTGCAGTTAAGCTTGTATATGAAGATAGGGTTGAAAAAGTATAGCCGCTCATACATGGGCTAAGTAAGGAGAGAATCTGGAGAAGGTGCCTCCCATCTTAGTTACGCCTTTGGGCCTAGTATCATCACGTATGTTTTCTCCTTGTCCCACAGTTTGGAAACTCTGGAGGTCCCTTGGTTAACCTGGTGAGTGTGACATTCTTCCAAGAATCCCCACCCCAAGTCATATATGAAGGGTGGGTTTCTTCCAATCCAAATCTTTTGATTCAGTTTCTGTACAATCTCTTGTTACCTGTTTGCTAATATCCATCCAGATCCCCCAGCAGGCCCTGTTAGGTGCTCCCTCTCCTGGTATCCATTTGGGCTAGTGAACAGGGGACTGTGGTCTCTACAGGATGGGGAGGTGATTGGAGTGAACACCATGAAGGTGACAGCTGGGATCTCCTTTGCCATCCCTTCTGATCGCCTTAGAGAGTTTCTGCGTCGTGGGGAAAAAAAAAGTGAGCAGGATTCGTTTAAAATGGTGGGTGGGATGTAGGGGAGGGGCATTCATTGGCAGGAGGGAAGGGAAGAAAGGATATAGTGGTGTGGGGCTCACTGCCCCTCTTTCACAGACTCCTGGTTTGGAATCAGTGGATCCCAGCGCCGCTACATTGGGGTGATGATGCTGACTCTTACTCCCAGGTATGAGCACTGGGGTAATGACGTGTAGACCACCAGTGTAATCAGTGGCGAGCAACTGGCCTCTCTGTTGGGCTTTATTCTCATTTGTCTTTATCTAAGGTGAGCTGTCTCCTCTATTATCTTAAGAGGGGCTCCTCCTCATTATCTTGATTTTTGTCACTCCCTCTTGCATCTGTCTCCAGATTGATTCCATCTTATTAATTACTGCTGTAATTCAAAGCTTTCTGTCCATTAACTTGGCACTTAAGGACCATTTTCCACCTGTCTCTAAACAGTTAACTTCTCTTACTTCCTGCAGGAATACTGTTTCATCCAACCAGATTTCTCATGCCTATTCTTTATTTATACTGTTCTTATATAGTCAAGACTGGACCCATCTTTTTAGGCCCAGCTTAAGTTCTACTCCTTTACTCCAGCCCTACTCCACTTTTCTAAGGATTCGAGAATGATATGAGTAGTATTGACTTAACACTGTGTGTCTTTAAGAATGAGTTATCTTTTATGTACATATCCCGCTTCCTAAGTGCTAGACGGCAGAAAGGGAGCTGCCCTTGTGTTTGTAGTACCCAGTGCATGTCCTAGATGTTTGCTAGCGTGTTGAGAGCTCTGAAGTGAATCCAAGATGGAGAGTGCCTGCATGTGGTTAAAAGGGTGATCTGTGTCCTTTCAGCATCCTTGCTGAACTGCAGCTTCGAGAACCAAGCTTTCCTGATGTCCAGCATGGTGTACTCATCCATAAAGTCATCCTAGGCTCCCCTGCACACAGGTGAAGGGAAGACTGCTCAGTGAGGTGGGGTTAAGGGAGGGAGGTATGCTTGTGTCCTTGAACAAGGCTGTATACTCCCTCCTTTCTGTCCATCCTTCTCCATAGGGCTGGTCTAAGGCCTGGTGATGTGATCTTGGCCATTGGGGAGCAACTGGTACGAAGTGCTGAAGACGTTTATGAAGCTGTTCGAACCCAGTCCCAGCTGGCAGTGCGGATCCGGCGGGGACCAGAAACACTGACCTTGTATGTAACTCCTGAGGTCACAGAATGACTGGATTAGCAAGAGTGTGAGGCTTTTGCTCTGATTTCCTCCTTGCCTTCCTAACCTTGGTTCTGAGGGCACCTGGGCAGAGGATTCAATGAACCAGTGGGGGGCAGGTCCCTCCAACCACCAGCACCAGTCCTGGGCTCTGAAGAATCAAGAACAGTTTTTATATAAAATAAAATTAAACCTAGCAACATGTTATAGTCAAACATGGGGGAGGGGAACTGGATCTTCCCCCCTATCAAAATGCTAGAGGTAAAGCTATATCCCCCTAAACATAGGGGGGATATGGGAGCTGACCATCCTGACCTCCCTGTTCAAGAAAATGCACTGCTGCCTCTGTTGTTCCGGGCAGTTAGTCAGGCGCTGCTCGTGGTGGTGTGTTCCATGCTGAGCCTTGGAGCAAATGTTCCCAGTGCTTGGCCACAGATTTGACAGCCAGTCCAGGAAGAAGGCCGGTGACTTCTACTTGACCATTCCACATCCATAGTGCACAGGTGGATGACTGCAGTGGGTCTGCTGGCATTAGGGGTTCCATGGTAAGCTCCTGAGGTAATGGCAGCCTCAGACCCCTGTCACTGGGGGCCAGTGGTGGTTTGCAGAGGAGGGTGTGGCACTTTAGATGATTTGATTGCTGGTTTGGCCTGGGTAGCGCTCAAATCGTCTGTTGGCCTCTTCACTGAAGGCATCACCTGCAGAGTGGGTAGGTAGTATGGGCACTGCCATGCACAGATGCTGGAAGGCAAACCCATTCTGGTGAAGGGTTGATGGAAGTAGAGGGACTGAGAGGTCTAGAAGTGGGTGGGAAGATACAGAAACCACCTAGGAAAAAGAGAAGGACAGCCGTTCCCTCCCATCTCTGGGTTGCCCTTCCCATCAGATACCAATGTGGCAGTTGTGCACCCAGATGCGATGTCCATCGTATTTGCAGTTACATTTCATTGCATTGTTGGTGAAGTCACTCTCTGCTACTTCAAAATTTGGGTTGATGACCACCTGTGAATGACAGTGCTAGCCATTTGACCCAGCTGCAACCCTCTTCAACTTTCCTCCCACCACCATCTGGATGCCCCAGACTCCAGGCACCTGGAGAATGTAGTTTCCTGGCTTCACATCTGTGATATCAATCCACTGACAGTCGATGTCATGCCTGTAGAGATCCCAGCAACCCACAGTGATGCCCTGCTCTCCAAAGTTGGCACACTCATACCTCTTGGAGACATCTAAAGGAATTGGCATATGTCAGTGAAAATAAAGGCTGTACTTTGAAGATGCCACCGTCCACTTTAGGCCTCAACTCACCCTCCTGACACTCGGTGTCTTCTAGACAGAAACTAGCTTTGTGGCCCTCAGCCACCTTGGTGCCATTGGGGGTCAGGATATCATAGTGAGTGAAGATGTCCATACTGTGGTAATGCCTGTGAGGACAAGGGACAAAGAAGCTTGTTTCTTTTCCTGACCTCAGCAGGGCTGCCCCATCCCCTGTGGCTTTGTCCTTCTACCTGACCCCCTCTGCCTTCTCACCCATGGCACTCATGCCACACCCAGGAGTGGCGCCCAGCCTTGGGCCTGAAGTCAGCTCGGCCCAGGTTGTGGATCTGAGAGGAGAATCGGAGAAGACGCCGGTGACCGTAGGGCCAGTTGGCCGTACGGGCGGAGCTGGCTAGGCAGTTCTCTTCTGCAGCACAGTACAACATGTGCAGGGGCCGGTCCTCGATATAGGCTGTCTCTTGCACCAGTGCTGAGTGAAGCAGCAGATCAGAGGCAGCTGTACAAGAAGGAAAGTGATGGAAGTTACTGCTGAGTGGGAAGGAGGGACAGGTGCTTCCACTGCTCCCTGGAGTGTGAGATGTGTTTTGCATGGGGGAAAGGACCCTTCTATGATAGATTATAGCCACCCTCTCCGTGCACAGGGGTGGGTAACCCACAGCCTCCTTCCCTCAGTTGGCACCTGCTACTCTTCACTTACTCTCAGAACAGATGACACCAGCAGTGAAGCGGGTCCCTGTCCTCTTGCAGGTGATGTGGGTGCCATGATGGGCACATTGGTCCAGGGACAGTTCACTCCCTGTGCAACGAACTCCACTCATCACCACCTCAGTTATATTCCCGGAATCCCAGTACCAGGTCTCCTGGGGACATATGCAGGTATTTCTTTAAGGCCATAGGCCAAGAGACTCATTTCCACAGTCCTTTGACCAAAGCACAGGTTTTGGGGACAACAGTTCTTTCACCTCATTCCCATACCTGTAGGCCGTGACTGGCGTAGCCCAGACCAAGTTGCCTGCAGGCCACCATGGCCTCCAGTGTCCCCCAGTCATCCCCACAGATGAGGCCCCAGCGAAGGTGTCCAGGTCCCCCTACTTGCACCTCAACTCGCCCCTCATATCGGCTGCGGCCACCACTGAGTCGGATCTGTAGTGACACAGAATGGATACACTTGGGGAAGCTTTTGAGTGGAATACTGAAATGTGTAGCAGTGACGTGGCTGAAGTGTGATTCAGAGACTCAAAGGGCTAGCAAGTGGTGGGGCTGGGTGGGGGCTGAGGGGTGGCAGGGCCTGGGGCAGTCTGCTGGGAGCCACAGCTGCAGGCAGGAGGACAGGACTAGACAGAATGAGAGACAGAGACCCGAACTAAGGTAGAAATTATGACAGACCTTGGTCTCCACCCCGGTGTAGGGCACATTGCATCGGGCTGCAGCATCCTGGCTGTGAGAACAGTCCTCAGCTGTGATGTTCTTGTAGGGGCACTTCCAGAGGGAGGATTCCTGGCCAGAGCATCTCACTTCGCTCAAGTGGATGGCACCCATGCCTAGGCCAGAGTCACAGCTCAGAAGGCTGTAACTACACCTTCACTGCCCAGGGTGCTCCTAATATTTTCAGAAATGTGCCCACCAGGAGTAGGAACCTCCTCTGAGACGCCCCTCTCCCTGCCCCCTCACCCTGTCCCATGCGGGCACTGGTCAGAGCCTCTCGAGCACTGCCGAAGCCCAGCTCTCGACACACCACGCTGGCTGCCTGGAGGTCCCACTTGCGGTCACAGACTGTGCCCCACGTGCCAGCCTTCAGGACTTCCACTCGGCCCTCTCCAGGGTGGGCACCACCCTTTAGACGCACACGAGCCTATAGAAAAGACATATGCCCAGCAGAGGTGAATGGAAACAGGCCAGAAAGGGTTAAGACGAGGTAGAAGATAAATAAGATTTTGGTGGGAGGGAAAGGGTGGGTGTGTTTGGTCTGTGGCCCACTCTTGGAAGGTTCCTCTCTCCTTAAAGGTCAGGGCTGTACCTAGTGAGGGCTCAGCTCGGCTAGGGGCTCTCCATCTCGGGTGGGAAAGGTCACAGTCCCATCTCACACACCTGCCCTTGAGGTTTCAACTGTTGTTGCTTCTTCTGGCCACTGGACACTGAGTAGAGTGGGCCGGCCACACAGCTCACCACTACAGGAGCCCCCCCAGGGCATCTGGTGGTGTCATTGGCGCGATAGAACTCCAGGGAGCAGAGGGAGAGGTGGGCCTCCGTGCCCACACATGCCACGCTGTGTAGACCAAAGGAATGTTGCTGCCTCTGGGCCAGCAGCCTGGTGGGGGCGGGGGGTGGGACATACGATGACACACGAATGTAAAAGGATAAAACAGTGTGTCCACCTCCCTGCCCCACAGACTTCTCCACCAGCCCATGATTCTACAATCACCCCACTCCCTCATGCCCACTTATACCCTTTTATCCCTTCTATGCTTCCTTTGAGAGAGCCAAAAGGATTGTTGGGTGTGGAGGCTGAAAGAGCCCTGTCTATCCAGACAGGAAGGGTCCCTGGACACCTTCTGCAACAGAAGAACTCTAGGAGGAGGATGGCCAGTCTTGACTTGACTTTCAGACAGGGGCCCCAGTGGAGGCTGAGGCTGAAGCTGCTCTGCAAATTGAGTGGAAAGCCAGAAGAAGCCAGAACTGCCCAGCTGGAAGGTGATCAGGAAGAAGAGGATGCCCCAAGAAGGAAGTCTGAGTCACCACAGTGAGCAGACCCTTGTATTATGCTGAGACTGAAATAACTGAGTGAGTCAAGATGCCAAAGACAGAGGAAGTCTTAGATTGCAATGGCTTCGCAGAGACCAGAGGGAGTTCCAGTTCAGAAACTCTGAAGATCGAGTATAATGGGCAGCTGTAGAAAGAGACCAGATGCTGGCCGTTGTAATGTGTGGCACTGGCATATACAGGGACGAAGACGTTTGAATGCAGGACAGACGAAAGCTGGGAGGACTTCATGGCCAGGGGAGAAAGGTGGATGTGGATAACAAAATGGCAAAGACCACCCAGGACTGAGCTAGTGTCAAAGTGTTCAGTGTCTTAGTTCATGCGGCTCCAAATTCAACCCAACAATGTCCCAGGCCAACTGAGTAGGAAAATGGGACTGAACTAGGGATGTGAAAACTTGGAAATGCTTCAGAGAGATACTTGAGATAAGGATGGGGCTTCCTCAGAGATGCCATTGGGAAGAGACTCCAGCAAGGTGTTTCGAGAGAATCACCCTCTTCCCAGAACTCCTGGGTGGAGCCCAGAAAGAAGGGGAAGCAGATGAGACCTGGCATTGGTAGAATGGTCCCGTGAGGCTGTGGTGATGAATTATTTAAATGATATGACCTATCTCTTGTCTGAGGAAGGAATGATATAATGACTCAGCTAGGAAGACAGAGGGAGAAGGAAACCTAGAGACTCTACTGAATACCTTCAGAAGCTCAGGACAAATGGATCCTGAAGATCAGATACTCTCCTGTTCAGCTGCAAACAAAAGTGAGAGAGGCCATCACAGGAAAAAGACACCTATCTTCTAAACTTGCTCTTTCCCATTCTCTACAACCAATACAATTAAAATGGTAGTGTGTGCTATAATGTAGGGGCAGGGAAGGCCAGAGTATGGCCACATTGGGCAAAAGTGGCTCTGAGCAGAAGGGCAGTGCAAAAATACCCTCAAGTTCTGAGTTCCTTTGCAGCCACCAGCGGGAGAAGCTGGGAAGGGAGGCTGCTCTGTGATCCGGAACTTGCTAAGGAGAGAAGGGGACAATAGAAAGGGATGATTTTTTTGTACCTCAATCACTGCCAAATAAGTTATCATGGAGACTTAATATGCAATCTGCCCTTTGGAGACAAGTTAGATGGAAGGGCTGGAAGAATTTCTGTCTCCTGAGTTCTGAGGAGCCAGGCTGAATATTATGGAGTGAGGAGCCTAACTCTAAACTGAGCCTGAGAGACAAGGACTGTGAATTTTATACTATCTTTGAAAAGCTTCTAAAGGGGACCCTGAGTCTCACTACAGTCAACTGACAGCACTTATCACATAAAAACTAAATAAAAGTTGGATGAGAACACCAATCCTTCAGGCAAATGTAGCCTGTTTGTAGGCTCTTGGGAGGGAGGCAAGCATGGAGTCCGAAGGAGAGAGGTGCCAGATTATCTAGAACACACTGGGGACACAAACATGTGAAGCAAAACAGGAATCTTCTAACAAGCATAATTCCTCACAGACCAACATGGAGCCAGTCTTATTTAACATTTCTATAAAGAGCAGGGCCTAGTAGCATAGATCTGTAATCCCAGTACTGTGGGAGGCAGAGGCAGGAGGACTGCAAGTTTGGCCCAGCCTGGGGAACTCAGCAACTTTGTGAGATGCTGTCTCAAAATTAAAAAATCAAGAAGGTTCTGGGAATGCAGCTCTGTGTGAAGGCCCTGGGTCTCTGTCACACACACACACACACACACACACACACACACACACACACACACACACACAATTTCATAAAGGGAGGATCTGGGAGGTGGTTACTCATAGCTTCTGCTCCCCTTTCAGCCAAACAGGCCTCCCCTGACCCATTCCCTGTCCGGGGAATCCCCCCAACTTCCCCACCTGCAGGACTCTGCCTCCTCCACCCAGCCCCAGCTGCATTTACCTCTTGGTTGGCCCCCTGCCCACTCGAGGTTTGGGTTTGACTTTAAGCTTGGTGATGGGTCTGCAAAAAGGAGAGAGATTTGGTGAAGGCAGTGGTTAGGCAAGTGCCAGGAAAGGTAGAGCGTTTTTTTTCTGGAGGAGCTGTTTATGGAGTGTGGAAGCGATAAAGTGAAGGTGGCGGGATCTGCCTGCACAGAAGGCCTGCTGAGCACCACCATGTGCACTGCAGGAGCTCAGGCTGCCCGCATTCAGTGACACTGATGGGAAACCTCGCTACAGGAGCCAAGGCAGGGAGAGGCCATGTGGGCAGAGGAAAGGCCAAGGGAGGAAAGCAGATGGGAACGCGGGGCAGTTCAGCGGGGTGAGGAGCTAGAGTGGCAGGCCTGCAGGTCAGGGAGGCTGCAATTCATCTTTAGGGAAGTGTAAAGACGGGAGCCATTTCCTCAGCTATTGTTCTGTTATTTCCTCCCTGTTTCCCAAGGCCAGAGCTTGCCCACCTACATGCCCACCACCCTTCCCCCCCACCCCTCCACCCCCAGGAAGGGCCTTGTTCCATTCCTAACCCCGGGGCTGGGGTTCCGGGATGGACATGGATAGGCGGGATGGACATGGATAGGCTGCCGTCCATCCATCCACCTCCTGGTGCCTCAAGGGCGAGCAGGAGGTCCCGGGGCTCTTGCCCCATTACCTTCCAAGGGGCTTGGGGAGTCGGGCCGGGGCTTTAGCAGCTCTCTTCCTTAGCTTTCTGTGAGGATAAGACAATAGCGGTCAGGATCAGTGTAGAGCCAGGTGGAAAAGCCTGGTATAACCAGGGCTGGGGGCAAGATTTTTTTTTTCCTAGTAGAAGGCAGAGGTTCTTGATGGCAGGATATTATATTGTCAGGTCTCCCAGAGTCCTACCCTTCATCACTGTTGGCCCTCATAAGCACGTGACCAGTTGCGTGAGCAGCAGTGAAGGCTTGGACTCAGGAAAAGATAGTAACAGAAAACCAGAACTCTCAGATATTATACCAAGGGAGATGGGGAATGTAGATTTCCAGATTGGCCTGGATATTGGTGGTAAACCTCAGGGCAGAGCTAAGTGGGATCATTAGGATTATTCAGGTTGCCAGGCTGATCAGACTAGGACAGGCCATACCTAGAACTAGCCTGGGTCACATGTAGGGAGACTGGCTGACTATAACTTTCTTTATAACTTGGATGCTTTCTCCAAGAAAGATTTCTTACAATGTGCAAGTGTGAGGCCACTGGGCCAGGGCCAGGGACTGAGGCTGGATATCCGAAGATACTGACTTTGGTTTGGGTGGCAAGTACTCTTCCTGCTCAAGCTGCAATCCCGTACGCTTAATTATCCACAAACTGAGCTCATCTCCCAAACTTACTTCTAGGGAATGCATTTCAATTCTTTTTAATTGGACTAAATAATTGACTTGAATCTGTTCTTCAAGAGGCTTTTAAAAATATATGTAATGTCTTAGCAGTAACAGGAACAGGTCTACTTTTCCTCTCATTCTTTTCTTTTCTTTTTCTTTCTTTCTTTCTTTTTTGAGACAAGGTTTCATTCTGTAGTCCAGGCTTGTTCTGAATTCACTATGTAGCCCAGGCTGGCCTTGATCTACTTTTATTTATTTATTCATTCATTCATTCATTCATTTATTCCAGACAGGGTCGTGCTCTGTAGCCCAGATTGGTCTTGAATTCTCTGTGTACTACTGCACCTGGCCTCTTTAATTATGCGTGGAAGCTTATGGAGTTTTTGCTGTCATTTGGGTTGTCCTTTCTTATTTTTCTTTTCTTTGAGACAGGGTCTTGCTCTATAGCCCAGGATGGTCCTGAACTCACTGTGGAGCCCAGGCTGGCCTTGGACTTACAGCAATCTTCCTGTCTCAACCTCCCAAGTGCTGGGATTACAGGCACGCACCACCATGCCCGGCTTATTATGTGGTGCTGGGGAGTCGAACTCAGGCACTCAGTGCTTGACTTAGCATTTACTAGGGACGTGGTTTAACGGCTGAGCCATTCCTCCAGCCCTCTTATTTTTCTTTGACCATGCTCTGCTTTGCCTTTTCTCTTTATTTTTTATTTTTGATGAACTCACTATGGAGCCCAGGCTGGCCTTAAACTCATGGCAATCCTCCTGCCTCAGCCTTCTGAATGCTGGGATTACAGGCATGTGTCAGTACACCTAATTTAGGAGTCATCTTTGGACAGAGTGTGGGATATAAAAATGTACTAGGATATTAATTAATTAATTAATGGTTCTAAGATACCAGGGATAAAACCTAGAGCCTTCATACAAAGCAATATCCCAGTCCTTCATTTTTTATTTTTTTCAGACAAGATCTTGCTAAGTCGCCCAGGCTAGTCTCAAACTTGGGATCCTCCTGCCTTGACCTTCCAATGTGCTGATACTACAGGCATACACAACCATGCCTGGCTACGCATTTTATTTTTATTTATTTATTTTTTGATAAAAGGGTCTTGCTTTGTAACCCAGGCTGGTCCTTAACTCATTATGTAGGCCAGGCTAGCCTTAGACTCAGGGCCTAAGCCTGCCTCAGCCTCCTGAGTGCTGGGGTTACAGATGTGTACCACCACCCCTAACATATGGGGTGCTGGAGAATAGAACTCAGGGCCTTGCGCTGCTATGCAGGCACTTTACCCACTATGCTATTTGTCTAGCCCCTAGCTATGCATTTTGAACACGTGTAATTCATGTCCCAGCATCTTTTAAAGAATGTACTGAATGAGTTTGTAGTTTTAGTCAAAACATTCAAAATGCCTACCATATATATCAGAGTCCACAAACTACTGGTCCCTTTCTGGAGACAATATTAAGAGTTTGGAACTTTTCATTATAAATACAATATAAAACTTTAAATGATTTTTTTTCTGAGACATGTCTAATATGTCTAGAATGAAAAACACTTGGCATTTTCTTTGACCAATAAATCCAGAGAACTCTCTGGAGCAGTACTCTGAAAAATTTAATATGGTCAGGAAGATTGGAAGTACCTCATGGGTTGGGGTGTAGCTCTAGGGTAGAGCACTTGCCTATGAGGTCCTCGGTTTGATCCCAGCACTGCAATATAATAATAAAAATATGTCTTTCCTAGGCACTTTATAAGGTGTGTGCTTATAGTTTGGAACGTATTATACTAGTATTATAACATGTGCATGTATACAAGATTTACATAAATTATATAAAGGAATAAGGGACCTGGTCCTTCTTTAGGGCTGGTGCTGATATTTGTCTTAATATGTATTACTTCATCACAGCTGTGCTTTCCTTTCTATCATTTGTTCTTTCCTTTAGTCATCAAACCTACATCTGGCAGCCTCGTCTCATTCCCTCTAACCATCTCTCTTCTTGAAGGCTGCTCCCCTCAAAAGTTTCTGGCTTCCATCTCTTACAATCCTCTCTCATGCACAACTCTTCCCAACTGAATTCTTTTACAAATGTGCAATTTTCTCTCATATGTGTTCCTACATACATGTGCACACGTGCATGCACACACACACACACACGTGCGCGTGTGCGCACCCTCCCAGTCTCCATCCCATACTGCTCCCGTTCTTTCTAATTAACAGCAAAATTTTTTCAAGAGTCATCAGTACTCACCCCTTTTTCTTTTGGTGGTACTATTGGGGATCCAACCCAGGGCGTTCATACTGAGCAACATCCCTGGCCCAGTTTTTAGTTTTAATTTTGAGACAAGGTCTAGCTAAGTTGCCAAGTGCCCAGGTTTGGCTCAGACTTCTAATTCAACCTCCAATTGTGCTGGGATTACAGGCCTGTGCCACCAGGTCCAGCAGTATTCACTATTTGTATTCATTTTCTCTGTGTCTGTCTCTGTCTCCATCTTTGTCTCTGTTTCTCTCTCTCTATCTCTCTCTCTCTCCTTTTCTCTTTCTTAATATTGGGAATGAGACCCAGAATCTTTTCACTGATCTACAATCCTATTTTCGATTTGGAGACAGGGCTTTGCTAAGTTGCTAGTTAGCTCAGGCTGGCCTTGTGATCTTTCTGCCTCAGCCTCCCAGAGTGTTGTGATTATAGGCTTGTGCCACCAGCCAGACTTATATCCTCTCTCTTCACTCACTTTTTTCCATTTTTTGAGACACAGTCTTATTCTGTAGCCCAGGCTGGCCTTGGACTCAGAGTAATCTTCCCGTCTCAGCCTCCTGAGTGCTGGGATTACAGGCCATCCACTGGGGAATCAAACTCAGGCACTTAGTGTTTGCTAGCCAAGCACTTTAACCTCTGAGCCATTCCTCCAGCCCTTCTTCACTCATTTTCTTAACCCACTCTCCCACTCCCCCTGGGTTTCCCCCTTCACTGCCCTGCAGTGACCTCTGTGTTGCTGCATCCAGCAGATATTTGTTAGTCAGCACTGTATTGACCTTGCCGCAGCAGCTGATCATGCTGTTCTTATTTATTTTTGAGGCAGGGTCTGGCTCTGTGGCCCAGGCTGGTCTTGAAATCACTATGGAGCCCAGGCTGGCCTTGGACTCCAGCAATCCTCATGTCTCAGCCTCCCGAGTCTGGGGATTAGAGGTGTACAACACCATACCCAGTTTCTGTGGTGCGGGGGAATCAACTCAGGTACTTAGCTGGAACTGAGTGCTGTTGGGAGACAGGGCCTGACTGCAAAGGGGAGATGCTCGGGGTTTGACCTTGGAGGGATTATGCCAACTTGTTGAGATTAGGAAGCACCCAGGGTAGAGCTTTCAGGTGTGCACGACTGATTACTGGGCCAGGAAATAAGAGAAGAACCCACCCTGGTTGTGGGGGGCCCAACCAGCAGCTTCAACTAAATAAAGGAAGGAAAAAGCAACACTGTCACAGCTTCTTCTGCAGGAAAGATCTGGCTTCACCCGAGTCTCCAGACAACGACTTCTGACTTCCTCCTCCCCTCACTTGGCTTTTTGTCTGCCATGTCATGTCCTGAAGAACTTTTCTTGGACTAGACCTTTGCCACTTCCACTGGTGTAGGCTGCCCATGAATAAATGGTGTGAGACCTTTAGGAACGATAAGCTGAAATAAATCTTTCTGCTGCTAATTTGCAGATGTCAGGTATTTTGTAGCAGCAATAAATAACTAAATAACTAAGGCACATGGCCTATAAAGTCTTCTGTGCTCCTGAGCCTAATTTCTCCTCTCATCTTTGTTCACCATGCAGTGCATGGCGTAGTGCTTGGCAGAGAGCAGTCTATCAGTAAACATCTCTCAAACGGAAATGAACTGAAAAATGACTTTAAACAGCACTGAAGCTCTCAGAACCTCAATTTCATTACCCATGCAAGAGCCATAAATAGTACGATTATTTGCACATTATCACCCTCTTTTAACCTTCTACAACTTTTATGTGATCTATGGCGGAACTACCAAGACAAGCTAAAAAATGACAAATATACCAGGCTCTGATTTTGTCATTCCCTAAATCTCACTAACTTCTTCTATTGCCAGCACATCAACTATTTTCCTTCTAAGAAAGACAGAATTGCTTAGAATGATCTTGGATATATTTCATAATGGTCTTCTCTCTCTTTTTTTCTTTTTTAAGACAGGGTCTTGCCCAGGCATGCACCACCATGCCCAGCTTTATGTGGTGCTGGGGAATCAAACCCAGAGCCTTGTGCTTGTGAGGCAAGTGCTTTAACCACTGTGCCATTCCTCCAGCCCCATAATGATAATCTCTGTGAGAGTGCGCCCTGGCTGACTTGACCTGAGAAAGAAGACCCGCAGCAGATGCCCTGCGCAGCATCTCCCACATGCAGTCTCTTTCACCACAAAGAATAACTCCATGCTTCATGTCTCTTTTCCCAGCAGTCAGATCTAAGATTCATTATAAGATTCCACATGTACAGCAAATGTTCCTGCTCTGTGAAAATTACTTCAGACTGTATATACCTAGGGATAATACTGGATCTCTAACTTCCTAAGCACAGCCAATCTCTAAATATGCTAACTTGAAGCCCAAAGATGCCTGATTCTCCCACAGGCAGTTCAGACCCCTCTCTTTGAGACAGCGTCTTGTTCTGTAGTCCAGGATGGCCTTGAACTCATGGCAATCCTCTTTCCTCAGCCTTTGGAGTGCTGGGATTATAGGAATGTGCCACTAAATCCAGCTAATCTCTCTTTATGTAGTGCTGGGGAGACATGCTAGGCAAGCACTTTACCCACTGAGTTATGCCTCCAGCACCTCTATATCAGGTATTGAAATGTTGGTTACATCACTGCAGTGTTCTGTTTTTTTTTTCCTAATTGGTTGAAAAAACATTTTTACAACTAATGACTCATACTATGGTACTGATTTAGAGAAAATTTTTGCAAGAAGACTTTGTTTTTAAACATTTTAACAATTTTTTTTATAGTTATCCTGAAGAAGCCGCAAGTCATAGATATCGTGTGTATGCAGAGGAGGGTGGCAAGGATGACAGATGAAAATTATATCAGCCTCCAGATTATATCATGGGATCATTGGCTTTTAAGTGATATATCAAAACAAACTTCATAGTGTGAACTTAACATATATTTAGGTTCAAAAAGGCTACTTTATCAATACTAAGGAAAAATGAACTCCAGAATTACTTCTAGGTAATTACAAGGTTAGTATGAGCTGTGTGATGCTGCTCAACAGAAAAGCAAGCAGGAGGCATGCTTTACTCAAAGATGAACATTTCTACCATACCCTGCCCAGACCAGACCGCATCGGAAGCCGTATGCTCAGTGGAAAGTCCTCTAGATGACAAAAAGCCTTTCAGCAAGATGACCTAAAGATGAGTGGAAGAAACTACTTCTGGCTTGCAAAATGGAAAACTATAGAGAGATAGTAGAAAGATTTGTCAAAATTAGATGCTCCAGTGAAGGTAGATGCTTTCAGTAGAGAACGTGTCACCATGGTTACTCTGGAAGCTAGGTGTACACCAGGTTCCGGGACAGGTGGAAAGGGTTGGGTGCTTGGCCCCAAGTTCTAGAGAACTTCTACCCCAGTCCAAAGGGCTCAGGCTTACAGATGCTCCTGGCAGGCAGCCTGGGCCGAAGCAGGGCCCTGGACTTTTGGTGCTCTCTGGCCCCTTGTGGATCAGCCTGTGGTGGGGACACATGGCCTGTCACTATCCTTTAGACCCTTGCTGCTGGACACACCCTTGGAACTTGTGAGACCCAGTGCTCAGAGAAGTCAGAGGATCTGCGTACCTTCTGCTGACAGGGGTGCGGCAACAGGACCTTCAGCCAACTCCCCCAGCCCCAGCTTGGACAAGCAGCAGTAGGAACTGCGGAGTTTCCATTTTCAATTCTCAGGCAACCTTTCCTTCATGTTTCCTCACCACGTTCTAGTTCTCCAGAGCTACAACAACTTCCCTGATTCCCCATATTCCAAACCCTTGGTCTCTCTCAGTGCTCCTGACCTTCTCAACACCATTCCTCCATGAATATCCTCAAACATGACCTGCTCTATACATGACCTGCTCTACATAGCACCCGCAGCTACTTACCTGTAGAAGGCCATGTTGACCCTTTTTTCGCCTGGGAAGCCCAGCATCCCGCAGACAACATGGCTGTTGTGGGCACTCCAGCCTTTGTCACACACTTTAGTCCAGCCATCAGGAAGCCTGACTTCCACCAGTCCTTCAGTCACAGGTAGGGGTCGCCTGCCCCACTCAACAGCCGGTCGAAGTCGTACCTCCTCTACTTGCAGGTCATGCTCTACCTGGGGATGGGACCACAAGCAGGGAAAGAATTCCAGTGGCACCTCCCCGATGTTCTGCCATGCTTAAGGAACTCTGAGCGTGTGTGCTGTGGCTAGGATGGGGCTGACGCAAGGCTGGGGACAAGGCCATGTCTGCTATCAGTGTGGAGTGTGTGGGTGCTCCTGCAGCCAGAGAGCGGGGACATTCTGAGCTCTGAGAAATGGTGGGAAGGTGCGAAGGAAGGAGGACCTAACTGCCTAGAGCAGGAGGGAGCACTTTGCAAAGAAAGGAGCTTTGAAGAAGGAGGATGTAAGAAGGGAGATGTTTCAGGAAAGTAGAACATGTGACAAAAGAGAGAGAGCCCAGAATGCCCCTGGGATGATGTGGTATGAAGCTTGAGAAGCTCATGCTAGGTTTAATAATGTGAATAATAACACAAAACAAAATAAAACAAAAACCCCTTGGATTTTATAGCAACCAAGGAGCCTTATGACTTGATCCCCATCTCCCAAGCCTTTCAATAATCCCAATAATCCTACACAGGAATGTTATAATATCTCCTCCAACCACACATAGCCACCTCACACCCCCTCTACCTGGTCATCCTGAATGTATGTGGTGTGTGTGTGTGTGCATGTGTGCGTATGCATGTGTGTGTGCTGCAGACCTCGATGACATTGGAGTCCGAGAAACCTGGGAGGCGCTGGTCCTTACAGATGACCCCGGCGTCCTCATCATGGGTGCAGTCACTGTTCCCCCAGCCCCGTGAGGCACATTCTGTTACACTCCGCTCAGTCCCTCTGCAGTTCAGATTGTCCAGCCAGATGCGTCCTGTAAAAAGGGAAATAAAGGAACAAAGAAGTCTGAGGAGAAAGGATGAAGGCGTGACGGGACTGATGGTACAGAGAGTAAGCATAGTGGCTTCATGCCTGATCATAGTGACGATGCCCTTTGTCTGGTAGGAAAAGGGTTGGGAAAGGGCCAGGGAATCCTAGACAGGAAGGGAAATGGGTGCATAGAAGTGTTTAAAAGTTAATAGTGATCTGAGGAATACTCCAGATTTTAATAGGATGAATAAAAAAATTGATATCAACACTGAATTTCTGATCAATGACTCATTCAATAATACTACAGTCAACCAATTATGTACTGTGTTGCAGGCAACCAGCTGCTGCATGTACATACTTAATCATTCTTAGAAAAGATTCACCAGAAGATCGTTTTATACGCATAGACTGGGGTTCAGAGAAGTAATTTGCCTAAGATCACACAGCCAATATACGGAGACTCTGGAGTTTGCCACATTTATGTATGTATGTATTTAATTATTGGCCCTGTAGATGGAGCCTAGGTCCTTCACACTGAGCTACATCCCCAGGGCATTTTGAATGTTTATTTTTGAGACAGGGTCTCGCTAAGTTGCTACGCTGTCCAAGATGGGCTTGAACTTGCGATCCTCCTGCCTCAGTCTCCCCAGAGTGCTAGGGTTCCAGGCCAGTGTCACAGGGCCTGGCTTAGGATTTGCCCTATTTCTGAGACTTGGAAATCTAAGCCTCTCCATGCCCCGACTTTCTCCCATGTGCTTGTCCTTTCTGTGCTGTCCTTTCTGTGTAGCCATTTGTTCTCTCTGGCTGGGTCATGTTGAATATCACTGACTTCCTCTCAGAATTGGGTAGAACCTCAAAGTGCTAAACTTTGATGCTATCCAGAAAAATCCCTCAGTCATATGACAGTCCTTCTGATATTTGAAGACTAACATCACATAATTGCTGTCTAAGACTTTCTTTTTCTATTTCAAGCCTCTGATTTTTTCAGCTATCCCTCCTAAAACTTGGCTTCTGAATCTTTCACATCTGGACAGCTCTCCCTGCATGGTATTTCCAGTTTCTACTGTCACTCTTAAAATATGACATCTAAAGGTACACTTTGTTCCAGAGGCAGGGTAGCTAACAGGGACTGGGAGACCAGCGGCAGGCTGAAGCCACTTCTGTCAGTCAGTCACACTGTGGGTCCATGTGACGGGACACCTGTGGGCCTCAGTGAGAATTTGCTTTTATGCACCTCTCCTCCCCTTGTCTCAACTGATTTCTAGTTTGTTAGTTTTCCGTCTGGCCTGCAACCTGCTTTTGTCAGCTGTGGTATCTGTGATACTTCCTGGCTTTGGAACATCCAGATATTGCTTAACTGGTTTGAGCTTCCCACGAAATAAACTGTACTTTAATCATAAGGACTTGCCTGTATCTGGGCTGTCCTTGTGCATGTCTTATAGGACCATACTTTTTTCAGGAAAAAGGAACTTAAGAGATCAAATGGACTGTACCCAGGGAGCATTTGAAGCTCACAGAATGCACCAACTAGCCTAAGGTCACTTGCTTTTAGAACTATGTGGGTTGATTTGCCATTTGTGGTTTATTTGACACTGGCTGTTTTTGGTGTCCTATGTCCTTTTGGCTATGCCATACTTAGGTTCCCTCTCTCTGCACTTGGGCTGTACCTAGCCTATGTGTGGAGCACTGCTCACCTGATCCAGGGCCATATTTGGCACTGTGGGTCCAGCCTGTGGCCTCTGTGAAGCCCAGCTCCCGGCAGAGGACGTGGGCAGCCTGTAGTGTGAAGTCATCATCGCAGATGGTGCCCCATTCACCAGCTCGCTGTATCTCCACACGGCCTTCATAGGGCTTCCGGGGAAAGCCAGCCAGCCGGAACCGCAGCCCCTGGCTTCCTGCCTTCATCTCAGGAGTCATGGAAGGAGTTGGAGACCCCACACACCAGTTGCACAGCTGGCACAGGAGTAGCCCCCATGGGCTCCACTGCCAGACACGGACAGGTTGCATGGCAGGGAGATGCCTGCGTGGCCCAGGGGCAGTGTTGGAGACCCAAAGCTGGAGAGAGAGAGAGAGAGAGAATGAATGACAGAGTGCTTCAGGACCAGAAGAGCATTAGAGAAACACACTCTAAACGAGGGCAGAGATGCAAACCCAAAGAGGCACAGCCTTAGACAGCTAGATTTGGGGTTGGGAGTGGGGCTCTCCTTTCCTTTGGTAAATAATAAAATTTTTGTAATCGGTAGCTTTGCCCCACAATGTCCTTTCCTAGTTCTGCCATCTGCACCACCATTTACCTCCATTCAGCAGTCTACGAGACTCAGAAATGACAGAAGTTGGAGACCAACGGGCAGAGAATGGTTGAAATAAAGAGAGAGACACACATAGGAAGACACAGACAGACAGGATGTGAGAGGAAGGGAGACCATGGGAACGAAAGGAGAAAAACAGACGGGGAGAGACGCAGTGAGGACGCAGAGAAGATAAGAACCAGAACGTATTAAGGAACAAGGAAGAGAGGGAGGAGATGTATGACGAAGACAGGGAATGATAAGCGCCAAGGGGCAGACCTGGCAAGATGACCTCATTAGCCAGCCAGTCCACAGACAGCTTTACTGACTGTGAAGAGGGGTGAGCAAGGGAGCTAGGAGACCTTGGAACCTCTGAATGGGAATCTCATGTGGGCAGATGCCCAGTCAGACTCCAAGGGGTACAGAGAAACCCCGCTATACACAGGCTCTCAGATACTCTTGCCAGGTTAAGGAGCCTGGGAGGGCCAGGCCTCACACTGGGCAGGAGATGGGGTGGGGTTGTTCAAGTCCCCAGCCAACCCCGCTGTGGCTGTCACTGGGCAACGGGAGGCTACCAGCTCCTCAGCTAAGGCCTTCTCGGTTCAGGGCTGAGAACAGACCCTTCACAGCAAGGGGGCTCTCCAAACATGTTTTCCCCAGCCCAGACAAATAGTTTAACAAGACAGCTTTGTTCTGGGCACATTTTGGCTTGAGAGCCCAGGATAGGGCCTCACAGAGGATCCCCCCAGGCTGAGGGCACTCCCAGCAGCCCGATATGGGGCACCCTGCAGCCTCCACCTCAATACCTGCCCCTCTTTCTGATCTTGTGCGTCTCACTCCCTTGAGACAGTAATAAAACTCTCAGTTGGTTGGACTCCTGGACTCCATCCCACAACACCTTTCCCCCTGGTCCTTCCACCATCCTCTCCATCCCCTCCATCCCCAGGCTCCCTTCTTTAGGCAGGCAGGCAGCGCGACACCCCTACCTTTGGCTGGCCAGGCCCCGGGGGCTGGAAGAAGAGTCTTGGTCCTGGAGATTAGTCTTAGGACTTTCAAAAAAAAAAGTTCTCGGCCAAGGGAGACTGGACCCCCCTTGTCTCCCCCCTCTGTCCGTCCCTCCTAGTTCCCTTGGGCCCTCCCACATTCCGCTTTCTTTCTCCATTCCTCCTCGGCCAGTTCCCTCCTCTCCGCTGGGTCCTCCCCTCCCCTGCGTGTGTAGCTGGCCGCCCCGCGCTCGCCCCCCTTCCCCGACCCTCCCGGCTCAATGAAGCTTTCTTTGCCCGCAGGTTGGAGACCGGGCAGCTGCGGTTAGGGAGCTGGACTCGCCAGCGGCCACGGGGCGGCGAATAGGCCTGGGCGGTGGCCCCTGTGGCACTGGGACGCCTTCCAGCCCCTTCCCGTCCTCCACGCTCCGGGCTGGGCCAGGGTGAACGGTCCGACTCGGGGCCTCGCCAGGGAAACTGAAGCTGAGGGCTCACAAGGCCTCTCTGCTGCCTCAGGGAGCCGGCGGGTGACGTCACGGCCCTCACTCTGATGTAACGTCGAGCATGTGACGTCGCTCGCAACTCTGAAGCCCAGGCGCCGGGCCCTCCCGCTGACCAGCTCGCGGAGCCACCGCGCGCTCCGGGCCGTGGGCGGGCCTGCAGCCGGGGGGCGCCGCGTCGGGCCCGCTTCCTTCCTCCTGGCCGGCTCGCGCCCGCCCCGCCGGGTGGGCACGCCTCCCGCAGGCCGCCCCGCCCCGCCCCGCCCCGCCCCGCCCCGCCGGCGCCTCGGGGCCAGGAAGCCCTGGAGGAGCCGCCGGGGGCCATGGACGGCGCCGTGATGGAGGGGCCGCTCTTTCTGCAGAGTCAGCGCTTCGGGACCAAGGTAGTGGGGGACAGGGGATGCCCACCTCTAACCGGGCCGCGGAGGGTGGAAGGGTCCCGCAGGAGGAAGGGTGCGCACGGCAGGCTGGGGAGCCCCGTGACGTCCCGCGAAGCTGCTTTGCAACTCCGGAGGACGTTCGGAGCGTGGGGTGCGCCTTCCTTGGGGCTGGAGACGCCGAGCGGCCTCCTTTCTGGGACTGGGAAGCTTGGCCCCCGCCGGGAAGCCCCGAGCTCCACACTGGTCCTGCGGGTCGCCCCTTCCCCGCCCGGGCGCTGGCGGCCCATGCACTCCCGCTCCCTCCCCCGCATCGCCTCCTGCCGTCCTAGAAGTGGAAGAAGACCTGGGCAGTGCTCTACCCGTCCAGTCCCCACGGCGTGGCGCGTCTCGAGTTCTTTGATCACAAGGGGTCGAGCTCTGGCGGTGGCCGAGGAAGCTCGCGCCGCCTGGACTGCAAAGTGATCCGCCTGGCCGAGTGCGTCAGCGTGGCCCCGGTGGCCGTGGAGAGCCCTCCTGAACCCGGCGCAGCCGCCTTCCGCTTAGATACGGCGCAGCGCTCGCACCTGCTGGCAGCCGACGCGCTGTCCAGTGTCGCCTGGGTGCAAACGTTGTGCCGAAACGCCTTTCCGGTGAGCGGACCCAGGTTGCCTCTGAGGGGTTGGGGCCCAGGAGTCGGGGTGACCAGCACGGGGCCTAAGGGGCCTTGCGGTGGGGACAGTTAGGACAGCAGTGGAGCTGGCTGGCCCAGGACCCCCGCGTCCGCACTGAGGGAATTATGGGGGCTTTCATGCTTTCTTTTATCACAGAAAGACACCTGGGCTCCGGCGCCCGCAGAGAACCCACCTAAACTTTCCGCCCTGGAGATGCTGGAGAACTCACTGTATAGCCCGACATGGGAAGGTAGGTGCTTGAGAAGCCTGGCCCGGAGCGCAGTGGGGGAGTGTGATTAGAGGGTCCAGGACTCATGCAGAAGCAGGACGCCGCCGCTTGGGAGAATCGTGCCCTGCCCCTCGCCCCCAGGGCACCTTCCTGCAGGCCCCTCTCTAGTTGTGCACTCCTTCCAGGATCCCAGTTCTGGGTCACGGTGCAGAAGACGGAGGCCTCGGAGCGCTGCGGCCTGCACGGGTCCTGTGTGCTGCGGGTGGAGGCCGAGAGGCTGACGCTCTTGACCTTGGGAGCTCAGAGTCAGGTTCTGGAGCAGCTTCTTTCCTGGCCTTACACTCTGCTGCGCCGTTATGGCCGGGACAAGGTACACAGGCAGACAGGCGGGGCTTCCCGGGTTGAACAGCTGGGGGCCAGGACCGGAAGGTGGGACGCTCTGTCCCTCTACGTTGCCTGCACTCTGACCTCACTTCTTTCCCCAAGTGGTCTAACGAGTTTGGGCCCTGTGACTCATCTCTTCTGACCTCCTGATAATTTGTTTCCCTCTGTACCCTCTTCAGGTCATGTTCTCTTTTGAGGCAGGTCGCCGCTGCCCCTCTGGCCCTGGAACCTTCACCTTTCAGACAGCAGAGGGAAATGAGATCTTTCAGGCAGTTGAGACTGCCATCCACCGGCAGAAGGTTCAGGGAAAAGTCGGACAGGGACAAGATGTCCTCAGAGCTGACTCTCAGGAAGGAGAGGTGGCAGAGGGAAAGCTGGCCTCTGCTCCTGGTCCTCAGGAGCATCTGAGCAGTACCCCAGGCCTCTATTCTGAACCCTTCGACTCTCTGCGCATCCCCCCAAGTCCTTCTCAGGATTCTCTGTATTCTGATCCCCTGGACAGCACCACTGCTCGGGCAGCAGAGGCGGTACAGGCAAGAAAACCTCTCTACTGGGATTTGTATGAACACCTGCAAGAGCAGTTGCAGAAGGCCAAGCTGACAGAGTCCAAGGATGACCCGATCTATGATGAGCCTGAGGGCATGGCCTCTGCCCCTTCCCGGGGCCTTTATGATCTGCCCCAGGAGCCCAAGGATGCGTGGTGGTGCCAGGCTCGCACGAAGGAGGAGGGCTATGAACTCCCTTACAACCCTGCCACTGATGACTATGCTGTACCACCCCCTCGGAGCACAAAGCCCATTCCAGCTCCCAAGCCCCCAGGCCTGGCCTTCCCTGAACCTGGTACTGTAACTGGTAGTGGCAGCAAAGGCCACAGCTCAGGCACTCCCCTGTATAGCCAGGTCAAAAAGAATGAGGCCTCAGGAGGCTGGAACTGTGGGCTCTCCAGAGTGGGGACTGACCGGACTGGAGTAAAGTCTGAGGGCTCCACCTGAAAACGTTGCTGATAAGAGGACCATGGGGAGGTGACACTGGGGATCAAAGAATCCTGCTAGAGCCGGCAGGAACCAGAGGATGGGCGGTGCCCTCCCAGGAAGTCCTAGGAAATGGGACAGATGGCAGGACCAAGGGATAGACTCTGGGGAATGACCCCAGCATCCTTCAGCAGTTCCTCTCCCAAAGGAATGGACAGCTGCTGAGCTGTATCTATGGAAAAGGGTACTTGGTTAGAGTGGGTGCAGTTCAAGCGGCGTGGAAGGGAAGTGGCCTAGGTCCTTATTCCTGTGTTGTTCTTTGCCAGAGATATATTTTACAAAATTCAAAAATTTGCATTAAAATCAGCTTGGGTTTAAGAAGTCCCTGCGTGTGAACAGACACAGAGGGGACATACTGGCAGTGGGTGGGTGAAGGGGTTCAAGAGGAGAACTAGAATGAAAAAAAATTATATATATATATATTGGGTATCATGAGAAGAGGAGTGAGCACAGAAAGGGAGGACTGCAGTGGGGCAGTCCAGAGCCCAGGTTGTTTAACCAGACTGACATGGGTTGGGCTCTTTCTCTGTGAATGGGTGAACTGTAGGACATCTGCAACTTGCAGTCTCCACTGCTGCCCATTGTAAAGTGCAAGTACTATTAATAATGAGCTCTGCAGGATGGTTTGTATGAAATGGATACATTTCTCAAGACTTAGATAATCTGAAATACAAGGAAAGTGTTTTTGCAGATGGCAACCATTATTCTGTGGAAGGAGGAAGCTGAGGGGAGGGTGGGGTGAGCAGGTGTGAGGAGAGGGATGGGGAAGGGAAGGGAGTAGGCCTTTCTTATACCATCCTTTGCCGTTCTTGGATATGTGACACTCTACCCCAACCCTCTACACACATACTTTGCATGCAGAAATCAAGCACCAAGCACTTATCTAAAATTGGGGGAAAAGGCATTATGGTTAACATACTGGGAAGGTCACTGGTTCTGGAACAAGGCTTGGATTTCAATCCTTGTTTTTCACAAGCTTTGAAATTTCATTATTGTTCCTGAGCTCCAGTTTCCTGAGGGTGACCAGACCTCATCCACCTGTCTGCATAAACTATAAAGAGAAGTTCTAATCTTGGAATGCTTCTAACAATGGTAGAAGTTTACTGTGCATTTAATCTTCATTTGTGGTAACAGTATCAAATGATCCAAAAGGAAAAGAATTCTTGCTGGAGAAGGGATGGGCTTGGGTGTGTTGGTTCCTGATCTAGTGAGGTGGTGGCAGCCAGAACAGCACTGGGGACAGAAGAGGGGAAGTTTGTTGTTTCTCAGCCCTTAGGTAGACAGAAGGCCGGCTGACCACAGAGAGCCGCTGCCTCACACGTGGCATGATGTGGGAGAGCGGGGAAGCTCTGCTCTAGTGCTGGTGACTTAGGGCTGGGAAGGATACTCTTCCTCTGGCTCTGAAAGCAGGAAGAAGTCTTCAGAGGAAGTTCTGCTGGCTTCAGGCATCTTGGGGACTCTCCCTGGGGCAGGAGTCACTGGCAGGGGGACCACTGTGGCTCGAACTCGGTTGGTCTGCAGCTGCCCTGCCTGTAAAGAGTATAAGCAGAGCCTCCTCTGTGGACCCGACAGTTCCTGAGGTCCACACTCTGTTCACTGCTGGGCCTTCTGTCCTAACCCTTCACACAGCCTATCCTTGAAGGCCCAGAGCAGTGACTATGAAGTCCCCTGGGCTTTAGCTCATATGTGCTGTCTCTGTGCCCAGTGTCCCTCCTCATCAGCTTGCTCAGCAAGCTAACCTGTGGTGGGCTCTGCTCCCATGCATCTCATGCACTTCTAGACTGGCTGGAGTTTAGAAACATCCTTCTCCTGTAAAGTTAGCTAAGATAAAATAGGAGTTTTCTAAAGGGATTGTTACTGAGAAACTAGGAGAAAACAAGGGCAACAGGAAGCCGATGTATTCTAGAATTCTAGAATCACATACAAATTCTTCGCCTTCAACTTATTACTTTGAACCTTGTCACCAAGAACCTTGTCTCCAGGCTACCAGCCTTGGTCAGCCTCCGCTTTCCCATCTGTACAGTGAGTACAGTGCTTACCTTGTTAGGATGCTAGAATGATTAATTAAATGGGATGGGAAAAATATGTGAAGGCATTTAGCATAAACTTGGCAAGTGACTGGTGCTTTATTCCAGCCACTTTCCCTTCCCTTGGGCAGTTCTTTTCCTAATATCCCTTGAGCCTTTTCTTTAAAAGACAGGGCTGTGGTTGTAGTTCCAGTGTAGCCAGTTTGCTTAATGGGACAATGGACTATTAAATGACTAATGAATTATCACAAACACTGTAGTTAAAACACCTAAGCATGGTCCTATGTAAATGCCTAAGCGAACGAGCCTCTCTACCCAGCAAGGGTTGTGATTTCCCTTGTCTTTTTCTACCCTCACTGGCCTGGTATTTCCCCCTCCACCTTCAGTGGGACCAGGAAGGAGACTGCTTTGGGTAAGGTGCTGTTGAGGCATAAAGGGGGCTCTGGGCATAAAGGAGAGGGAGCGATGTGAGAAAGGACAGGGAAGAGGGAAGCCTTACCTTCCGTGGCCCTCGGCCCTCCCCAGCGTTGCAGAGCCGTTCCTGAGGCTTCACAAAGGTCCTGCTAAGGTGTGAATATAAGTGGCTCCAAACCTGCAGAGGATTGTAGGTGGGCTCTAGCTCCAGGCTGTCCATGACACTCTGAGGAAGAGAAGAGGAGCCTCACCCAGGGAACCTGAGGTCACAGAACACAGAAGCCCTGTGGTGACCTGTGAGTCTGACAAGCTGGATAAGGTACGAAGACCCAAGGCCGTGAAATAGATGGGAGTCTGAGTGCTTGTGGAGTGTCCGGCCAGGGAACTAGAAGTGGGGTTGACCTAGGTGGTTAGGGCCTTGGAGCACACTGGCCCCCAGAAGAGTGCCCCTGGATTCTCAGAGAGGCAGTAAAGCCCTGAGGGGTACAAGGGCTCCAGTATGGGCAATGGAGGGAGTTGTATCCTTAGGTTACATGCAGGGCGGGAGGGCTCCAGTCTGCCAGGCCAGTACATGCAGTTCCTGGCCTGAGGTGAGCAGAGCAGAGAGGGACATAGAAGCACAGCATTCCTGAGCAGTCAGGTTTTCCGGCCACAATATCCTGTGCCAGAAACCACTGGCCCTGAAGTGAGACACTGAGCGAGCCACGGCTGCTCGTGCCTACCTCCCTTTGCGTTCTCCATGGCTGCCAGACTGACAGCACAATCCCAGGCTCTGTCCCTTCTGCCTGCCAGCCAATTCAGTGGCAACTCTCCCTGCTCAGAGCCTCTGCTCTCACCTTCAGCCTGGGAAGACCAGCAGAGGAAGTACAGAATCCAGATATGGAGCAGAGAGACAAGATGCTTTTTTCAGAGCTGCTCACTCCTTTGCATCTGAGCCTTGTTTTGAGGCTCCTCCTACTTCTTCTGTGCCTACTCTACCTTTCCAGACAGGGTCCCACTCTGCCTGATTTTCTCTTCTTTTCCCACAAACATAAACGGATGCCTGCAAACAGGTGTACACATGTGTACAGCAGATAGAGACCTCTAACAACACACGATCACACAGATTTGCAACGAGTCACACACTCACACCCCTCCCCGAGGGAACACCTGATTTTTTTTTCCCCTTCCTAATATGTTCCTGTTCTTTTACAACCTCAGAAACCTCTTTATGGTGAAAGGGCGGATAGGAGGAGGAGGCAGGGTGGTGGGCAATCCCCAAGAAAAATCTGGCCCAACCAAACAAGAACCAAGTGTGTCACGTGGAACTGGAGCTGCCCATGACTCCCTCCCCTGCTTCTGCTCTCCCTACTTGCTCTCCAGTTTCTCTTCTGCGACACTTTCCCCTTTCTCTTCACAGCTAGCCCACCATTTGTGCTCATTTTAGTCAGATTTCAGGTGTTTGTGTGTGTGTGTGTGTGTTGTGTTCCTCCAGAATGTCACTAAGTCCCAGATGTTCACTTACACTACTGACCTTTTTCTTTCTCAGTTATCTCTCCTCAAACCTCATTTCCCTCAAGTCAGTCTCCCTTGTCTTACATTTCTCACATTGATGCCTTAATCTGAGCGTGGAATTCCTTCCATTGGCCCATTTACTATCCTTGCTTTCTTCTCTGACCCTCTTACCACACTCTTTGGAGTCATTCTGCCCTTCACTCCCCCATCCATCCTCTCATGACTCCTTTCTCCCCCTCAGCTCTTTCTCAAGTTCATTTTTGTCCCTTTAATCTATATGTCCCCTAAGACCTTGGGTTCACTTGCCTCCATAATCTTAAGGCTGTCTCTGGGTGGGTCCTCAGGCAGCAGGGGGAAGGGGCTTGGCAGCATCAGCTCCCTTGTGGCTACTGCCTTCACCAGCAGCGTGAGGGAGCGCGATGGCACAATCACGTAGAAGGTACTGGCAGGAGCTCTCTGACGATGTCCTAGGCCTTTGGGCTCCCCTTTGGCCAAGAGTAGCCATTCTCTTCTCTGAAACAAGGACATTCAAAAATACTGGTTCATCTTCAGTGTTTTGCACATTTTGAGGATCTTTCCTGTTAAGGTGTCCCTGAACTCCTCTGTGACACTGCAGAGGGCAGAACCATTTCACGGTTGCCTTGGGAAGGAGAGGCTTACTGCTCGACACCAGTAGTGTAAGGTACTGCACTTCTTCCCTGGTATAGGATGTGCTGAAGAGAGTACACAAGAAGTTAACAATGGAGACATAAGTTAAGAAATACGTTTTAACTTAAAGATGTTCATTCCATATATGCTATTCAATGGTGAGTGTGGCGTTTTAAGAGTTATAATTTTTCCTATAATAATAATAATAATTATTATTTTTTTTTTTGGTGTAAAAGCTTGAACCCTTTTCAAGGCGTCAAACATCCTGAGCATGGATTCTACCACAGAGCTGCAAGCCCTCCACCCTCTGCCAAGAATTATAATTATTAAAAGTAGTCTTGAAAGAGAGATTTGTAGAGGCTGGTGTAGAAATTCAGGTTTTATTTTCAGCGTGATAAAAGTCTGGTTGTGTTCCTACTGATTTAGTTTGAAATGGGCTAAATTGGGTATGTCCCTGGAATGCACAGAGAGGGGTTAAGAAGGTTCTTCATGCAGTCTGTAGGGTGGGGAGGAGGAAGGAGTAAGAGAGGAACACTGTGGAACAACATGGCTGTGGAGGGTGGAGACAGGGCCTCTGAGATCTGAGGAATAGAACAATCAAACTGCAGTGGCTTTGTGAATGAAGGATCGCATTTTGCTGCATACCACAGAGATGACAGAGGTTATGGACCAGCATATTTATATACAATTTTTTAGATTACCCTTCCTGTTGAGGCATAAAAGTAAGGCAATTTTCTGTGGTAGTTTTCCAAGGAAAACCACAAAACCCCAGGAACTACAGAGTCAGAACAGTTACAATCATCTGTAAATTGTGTTATCCTCCTGGGCTGATCATCGGTTGCAATTGGCACAGACCTAACACTTTTCCTGTTATACAACAGGAAAGAAAACATTAGTATGCTCACTCTAACTTACATAAAAATTAGGAGAAATATTGTAAGAGGAAAGGCAAAAAGAATAAAGACTTTCATGGGAAAAAGAAACATCATTGTCTTGTGGAAAACAAGCAGAAAATGATACAGGGAGGCAGCAAACACTTGCTATGACATTGGAGATACATCCAAAGAGAGTACGTTGGGGTGGCGGGGGAGGTGTGAGGTTCTGGCACTTTAAAACAATGTCATCATTCCTTAAAGCACAGAACTCTAAGGAGTCTGGAGCTAGCAAGTAGTAAGAAACCTGTTAATGTCTTCAAGGAGAGGTGTGTACTGTTCCAGTGGTTGGTAACCTCTTTGTGGGACAGGAATTGATGGATAATTCTGGAGATTTAGTGCCTCCTCACTAAAAAGTTTTGGGAGGCAAGTAATTTGGACACTGAAAAATGAATCATCACCATAACTGTAACATAATGCTTACCAATTGCCAGACACTTCATTTAAAAGTTTTATGGGTCCCTTCAGTTCATGCTTTCATAGCATTTTACTTATATCTGGATGTATGCTGTCTTCCTGAAGGACAGATCCAAAATGTGGTAGGAAGTCTTTCTGATATTGACCAACCCGTCAAGTCAAAAATAATACAGAAATCATGATGCTGAGTCCATGGCGCTATTTGCATACCATGGAGGCATGACTTTTTTCAGCTTGGAGGGATAACTAGGAAGTTGCAGGGCATTCCATTGCAATTGGCTCAAGTAAATTGGAATGGAGCTTAGAATCTGGATCATCATCATCATTATTTATTCTTTTGGAGATAGGATCTTACTCTGTAGTCACGCTGGCCTTCAACTCCTTGTTGGTCTCAAACTTGCAATCTTCTTGCTTCAGTTTCCTACACGCTGGGATAACAGGTGTGTACCATCATGCCTGGCTATTATGATATTATTATTATTTCAAAATCTTTTATTTTTACACTAGTTTATGCATTTGCTTGTGAATTTATTAAAAAATCTATCAATGAGATATCACAGTGGTTAGAGCACTTGCCTAGCAAGTGCAAGGTTCTGAGTTTAAGTCCCCAGTGCCACATAAGCCAGGCATGGTGGTGCACACCTGTAATCCCAGCACCCAGCACTCAGGTGGTTGAGATAGGAAGATTTCCTAGAGTCCAAGGCCAGTCTGGACCCCACAGTGAGTTCAGGACCAGCCTGGACTACAGAGAAAGACCCTTGCCAAAAAAAAAAGAACCTATCTAGTGCTTATTATGTTCCTGGTAGTGACTTATAAATTCATTACACATGTTCCTGTTTTCTCTTGGAGTTTATAACAGGAAAGGGGGATGACTTTAAATTAACGTTTGCCCAGGACTTAGGATGACTAACTCATTTGGCTTGCCAGTTTTCAGAATTGGCAGCCTCACGTCCCAGGAAACCTCAGTCCTGGATAAACCAATATGGTCTGTCATCCTTCTAAGACTGCAATGAGCATGACGCTAGAGGCTAAAACAATGGTAACCAAGGCAGGCTCTAAGCAGGGGTCTCCAACCTCTGATACATGGACCAGTGGATCAGTATGGGTTTGTGGCCTATTAGGAACCAGCCCGCACAGCATGAGTGGCAGGTCAGCAGTGCAAAAAACGTCATCTGTATTTACAGCCACTCCCCACTGCTCAAATTACTGCCTGAGCTCTGCCTTGTGTCAGATTAGCAGAGCCACTGGATACTCATAAGAGTACTGTGAACTGTGCATGTGACAGATAGGTTGTATGATCCTTATGAGAATCAAACACCTGGTGATCTGAGGTAGAGCTGAGGTGGTGATGCTGGTATTACCACCCCTCCTCCCCAGCCCGCACGGAGAAATTGTCATCGCAAAGCTGGTCGCTGGTGCCAAAAGACTGGGACCACTGCTCTAGGGACTACATTGCTCTAGGGGACATGGGGGGTGGGGGAGAGGATGGACAAAGTATATTATATGCATGTACAAATATGCCAGAACAAAATGCACTGTTCTGTATTAATATACACCATTAAAAAAGAATTATGTGAGGGGCTGTTCATAGTAGAATGCTTACTTAGTGTGCATGAGGCCCTGGGTGTGATCCCCAGCGTGCATACCACACAAGGTAAGTGACTCACTGAGGGTATTTCATCAGAAGATAATCTCAATCTGATTCTTAGTCTGTATCTGTGGTTCCTACATTTATCATTAGCCAAAGAATAAGGAGAAAAAAAAAGGATTCCTTCTTCCTTTCCCTTATATACCTTTTCTGTAATTCTTGCTTTGGATTGAATATTTGTGTCCCCTCAAAATTTGTACATTAAAGCCCCAGTTCCAATGTGATGGTATTTGGGAATGGAGCCTTTGGGAGGTAACTGAAGGTCAGAGCCCTCAGGATGATATTAGTACACTTATAAGAAAAGGTTGCTTTCTCTCTCTGCTCTATGCCATGTGAGCATATGGTGAGGAGATGGCCATCTGAAACCAGGAAACAAGTCCTCAATGGATACCAGATCTGCTAGCACACTGACCTTGGACTTCCTGGCCTCAGGAACGTGGAGGACTGGCACAGTGGTTAGAGTGCTTGCCTAGTAAGCTAAAGGCCCTGAGTTCAATTCTCCAGCACTGCATAAGCTTGGCATGGAGGTACATGCCTATGATCCCAGCATTTGGGATGCTACGGCAGGAGGTTTGCCTGTGGTACATACTGAGTTTACGATCATTCTGGAACCACAGTACAAGACTCTGTCTCAAAAAAAAAATAACCTGTAAAAAATAAATATGACTTAAGGACCCACCCATACCTGCCAAAAATGTAGGGGCTAAAACATGGTAAATTATGGGAGTGTAACATTTCTTGAACCTCAGTGTAAGGAACATTCATACTTGTTACATTGTAGAGTTACTAAAAACCTTTAGTGATGCATAACTTGAATGCAGAAATGGCTGTAGTCTTCTCAAAAGCCACTGCTGATGTTGGGACTGTCAGAGGATGGGAAAGAGAATGTGTTGCTGAAAGGATTTTACAGAATGCTTTAAAAGCTAAGCACTGGCCAAAGGCTCTGGAAGAAAGATAGGCGAATACACTCTTAATGGAAAGCAAGAAGTAGAAAAGTCAAAATTAAAATTCCTACTTAAGGCTCTGAATTTCTAACCTTTTCCTGGACAATAATTAATGACACTACAGACTGAGGTCTAAGGCCCAAGGTTGAAAATATTGCCCAAGTCACAGGCTAACCTGCTAACACAGGCAGCTGTACTTCTGATGGACATGGTTAGTTGCCACTGCAGGTGTCTGAAGCTGAGGGAAGCCTTTGGGGTCTTTGAATTCATCAGTGCTTAATGACTGCAGATGATTGCTGGGTGCTTTGGAATTTATTTTTACTAATTCTAAAACAAAAAAGGAACCATGAGTTAGACCCTGAACTTATCAGAAGGAAGGTAGGAAGGTTTCTGTTTATTCTGTGGTTAGGAATTTCACTACGAAGCCCAGGAAGCTTAGACTTTATGAGGCAGGACAGGACTGATTCTTTTTAGAACAAATGTGGACAGGGATAGAGTTGAAAAGCATGTCATATGTCAAGATCAGCCTGACTGGTCACCCTCCCCCACTCCTGCCCTAACTTGTAATTACTAAAGCTGTGAAAGAAGGTGTGGCAGCCACTCATGGTTGGCTAGCCACCACACCCACTCCCCACTTCTTTCTCTTTACCCATTTTTCAGTCTTCAGTCATGGTCTAAAGGTGATCATGTGACCTGGATTTAAATAATGAGACATAAGCAGAAGTTGCTGGGTGAGTCTTCTGGAAAAGCTTTGTAATGTGCTATCAGACCTTTTACCTCTGTGCTATATTCCCTTTTTATTCCTAGGACAAGATTTGGTTTTAAGGTGTAGCAGCTACCTGTAGCCACAAGGCAACAGGAATAAAGATGATGTTCACCTGCTATGGATGTGGGAACATGAACATGGAAAAAGCCCTAGCTCTTTATGGTCTTTTGTTATTCAACTGCACGAGCCCTGAATTTGTCCCCAGAATTCTTGTAACACAAGAAAAACTCCTATTGAATTTGTGGGTGTTTTTTGTTTGTTTGTTTTGGTACTGGGGATTGAACCCAGGGCCTTGAGCGTGCCAGGCAAGCGCTCTGCCACTGAGCTACATCCTCAGCCCATTCCTACGTAATTTGTAAGTGGATTGGTTTTCTGTTACTTGTAGTCAATTGGATTCTTTGCAGATACTAAAAGGAAGGAAGAGTTTGTGGTTACTCACTTCTGGGTATCTGGCTAAGACAGGAATGAAGGGAAGACTTTTAGTAGTATTGGTATAGTGGTACTGGCATAGCCAGAAGGACAGGTGGGAGTTGCTTATAATAGCTGAAGGCTTTAATCTCAACAAACCAACACTTACTTGGTCTGCTGTTAATATGATAGTCTGGGACTTAAGAAAATACAGAACACCCCTCGAGTTTCAGAAGCAGCCAATGAATAGGGAGGAACAAGAACACTCATTTTGCTTTACTCGTGGGGAAGGAGTACCTTTCATTGCCATAATATACCCAGGAAGAGAAACCCTGGCTAGTTAAGGAAAAGCTATGCCTACTCGAAGGTCTTTAGAAACGGGAAATGCATCAGGAAGACATTAAGTTAACTGTGATACGCTGATTTTTTCACCATAAAAGGTGAACCAGGAGGGGAAGATGAAACCGAAAGGCTTAGTATTCTGCTGCTCTCATGCTGGCTTCCTCAAGGGAGATGAAGGTGATAAAAGGGATCTGGCGGTGGGGAGCCAGTTTAGCGGTACAGCATTTGGGTAGCACGCATGAGATTCTGTGTTCAATCCCTAGCACTAGAACAAAAAACAGAACAAAAAATTCCAAACCTCCACAAAACATATTATATATTCTTTTCAAATGAGGAGAGAACATTCAATATATTTTCCCCATGATGAAATTAGAAACTAGTAATGAAAACAATTTGGGAATGTAAAAATTTAGCTGTGCACTTATACATAACTGATGGGTCAAAGGATAAATCAGAACTTAGAAAATAAGATGAATGAAAATTGTAACATATCAAGTTTATGACAAATAGCTAAAGGAAGGCTTAGAGAAAAACTATAGCTGGGAATTCATTAAAAATAAGAGCAATTTTAAGTCGATAAAGTTGATTTTCTAATTGAGAAACTGGGAAAAGAAGAGCACACTAAATCTAAAACAAGCAGATAGAAGGAAGTTAAAAATGCTAGGGTGGAAATAAATGATAAGTAAATAAAAAAGAGGCCAATCAATGAAACTGAAAAATATCTTTGAAAAGATCAACAAAGTTGATTGCCAAATGTTTAGCTAAACTGAGCAAGCGAAAAAAAGTCTACCCAAGTTCTAAAATCAGAAATAAAAGAGGGGACATCACTACTGAATTTACAGAAATAAAAAAGACTATAAAAGAATATTATAAAATTTATCTCAATATGTTGGATAATCTAGATGAGATGAAAATATTTTTAGAAAGACTCAAGAAGTGCAAAATCTGATTGCTATCATTTCCAGGGTTGATGGTTCCCTAGGGAAACTCACAAGATGCAGCATATAATTTTCTCATTTACTACAGAAAAAGAATATAAAACAAAATCAGGAAAGGGAAAAGGTTAATGAGGTAATGTCCAGAGGAAACTAGGTACAAATTTTCAAAAGTCTTCTACATATAGTATCACATAGAGTGCATTTAATTCTTTCAGCTTTGAATTATGACAACATGAATGAAATGTTCTCATTAGAGACAGGACCCAGGGTTTCCCGTTTACTGTAGGATGGTCATGTAGGCATCCAGTACCTAGCATTTATTAAAAAAAGCTAGACTCCTTGAAGAAAAACCAGTGTTTAGTATAAAACATATATTTTGTGCAGGTAGTCTATGCACAATGATTCACTCTTATTTTTAGGATGGCAAGAACTTTCCCAAATATCAAATACCACCAACAGTCACCCTTTCTAGCAGGACCTTCTGTTATAGAAATCTCGGGCTTGCTGTACTGTTTTCTATACAACTTGTAACAAATATAGAATTTGTCATGAGAAATCTTCCCATAAGAAAAACTAGGGCTGGAAACTTTGCTGGCAAATTCTATAAAATGTTTAAATTAAAATCTACAGATTTTTCCAAAAATAAATAAGAGGGAATCCATTTTATGAGGCCAATGTTAACCCAATATAAAAACTAAAGATAAAAGAAAAATATAGATGGACACACACACCTTCAATACCACAGCAAAAAACCAAACACATTTAAAAAGAATTCTAGCTGGGCACGGTGGCACATGCCTGTAATCCTAGCACTCAGGAGGATGAGGCAAGAAGATTGCCTACGTAGTGATTTCAGGACCAGCCTGAACTACAGAGCAAGATCCTGCCTAAAAAAAAAAAAAAAAAGAATTATACTTCAGGACTGGGGGTGTAATTCAGTGGTTAAAGTGCTTGCCTAACAAGTACAAGGCTCTGGGTTCAATTCCTCAGTACCACATAAGCTGGGCATGGTAGTGCACAATTCCAGCACTCAGGAGGCTTAGGCAGGAGGATTGCTGCAAGTTCCAGTCCAGCCTGGGCTACAAAGTGAATTCAGAACCATCCTGGACTACACAGTAAGACCCTGCTTCAGAAAAAAAAAAAAGAATTATAGCCCATAATTAAGTGTAACTTATACTGGAAATGCAAGGTCAGTTTAATATCCAAAAATCCATCAAGAATGTGGTGGTACATTTCTGTAATCCAAGCATTTGGAAGGCTGAGGCAGGCTGTGAATTTGGGACCAGCCTGGGGCTACGTAGTGAGTTCCGAACCAGCCTGGATTATAGAGCAAGACCTTGTTTCAAAAATCCATCATATAATGTAGTATGTCATTAGAATAAAGGACAAAAGTACATAATCATTCAATAGTTGTAGAAAAACATTAGACAAAATCCAATACCTTTGCACGATAAACGAGCTAGGAATAGAATGGAACTTCCTCAACCTGATAAAGCCCTCTATAAAAAGCTCACAGCTAACCTCAGGTAGTGGTGAAAGACTGGATGCTTTGTTCCCCAAAACAGGAACAGTACAAAGATGCCACCTGCACATCACATTGCTCTGGGGATGTGTTGAAGATCAGAGGGCCACTGCCTATGTTTTGTGAACTGTTCTATGCTCTTATGATTCTGGTCTGAACCTAGAAGTAGGGTAGAAGTACCCACAAAGATACTGAGTGTCTCAACATCTTGACACTTGGGAATTAGTATTTTCTAATTTGATTTAGAAAAACAGAGTCATGTGCTATTTCACACATCAGAGAGCTATATGGTGTAAACTCACTGTTATCAGCTCTATAAAGGTCAAGAGAGATGTGGCAACTGTTACACGGTTGGGGAAGCACAAAAAGTGAGTGGGGGCAGGTGTGGTGGAAGAAGAAAAGGTTTCACAGTGAAGGTATTTAAGCAGAATCTGGAAAAAATGCATAGATCTCTGTCAGGTGGACAGAGGCAAGGGAAAGAAAGCAGTATGAATAAAGATGTGGACGTGTGAAGCAGCTGGCCATATTTGGAGAACACTTAGTGTGGGTGAAGTGGAGAATGGAAGCACCGTGGTGAAAGCTGAAACAAATGAAACAGATCAGCCTGGGTCACAGGAAGTCCACTGACCCCATTCTAGCCTGCTGTCCTAGCATCTATTTCCTGTATAGAATCTACACTGCAACCTCATTTGGTTCATTAAAAAAAAAAAAAAGTTTTCTGACATGCTATCACCCCACGTTCAGCTTGAAATCTTGGTCTTGACTCTTCGCCTACACAGCCAAGAACTTTCCGTTTCTCCACCCACTTGCAGCCCAACCAGCTCATTGCCTGTGTATTTAGACTGTTGTTAGACATATCCTAGCTGGAATTTTGTCACTTCTATGGCCAATTAAGGCAGACATGGCCTGGAAACCTCTGGAATGTGTCTCTAGGGACTCTGACATTTTAAGTAGGAAACTGAAAGACCTAGGTGGTATTTTCATTTCTTTTTTTCTAGTTCATACAGACATGACTTTGTAAGAGAAATGAGGATGTGGAAAGTGAGTCACTAACTACATAACTGGGACTAAACAGTAAGCTTTGATAATTGAAATGATATTTTCCTGGCAATTGACAGATTTGCCTCATGAAGACTTGAAGAAATTGACTTTATTTATTTATAAATTTATTTTCGACCACATTTCACATAAAGCTATGCAAGTTTAGAAAAATGCAACAGCACAAAAAATAATTAATTGGACAAAAGAAAAATAAGAGAGGACAATTAAAGGGTTAGATTAGATGAACGTTCAGAAATATGATGGCCCAGTTTTGCTAGGAGGAACCCTCACAGCTTTTCCTGATGTAAAATCTGGGAGAAGCTATCTTGTGGGTCCTTTCTGAATAGTGAATATTTTTGAGACCTCTTACAATCACCACTATAATGAAGTTCTGTGCTGGAGAGGGTTTAGAAGTTGAGATCTAGGATCAGCTTTTCTAGGTACAATCTTGGCTCTCTCTGGGCCTCAATTTTCTCATCTATGAAATAAGGATTGTAATTTCTACCCTATAGGATGTTTACGGGATGAAGTAAATTAATAGTTCTGAGGTAGTTAGGCCTGTATCAAGCACACATTAAACACCAAGATGTTTTAAAATTTTAATATTAAAATACTTTTAATAACTTCAGTTAATGTTTATTAAATTTTGTTAAATGAAAAATAATTAAATACCTAAGGATGCAGTCGAAACATGCATTTCTCTCACAGTCTGCATTAATCTACTGTGAAATTTATGGGAATGGTGAACAACACCGATCTTCTAGGAAGACTGAATAAAGCCTTGGGTATCTATTGAAAATGACTATCCTCAGAAGGAAAAGGAAGTAAAATATCCAAATGAAACAAAATAATTTCTGAGAAGACAGAAAGATATAACAAGTTTCAAACAAAAATTCAGGAAATAGGAATAACATTCAAAGATGCAGTTGGCCAAGGCTTAGAGTGTATGTCAAACATAATTTGAAAAGTTAAACAACATTTATAGCTAAAGAAGCTTGGTAGATTGGCCTTAATCCATAGGATTCAATTTTTGCAATACAGACTTTGTTCAGAAGGAGTAGTTGAAGAGAAAGCACTAAATAAACGGAGCTTGTATGGAAATCCTGGAACCTGAAGGTGAAAACGTGGTGGAGCCACCCAGCTGGCTGAGGGTAAATCAGAAAATGTACCATACGTCTAGTCAGATGGCAAGGGAAGAATAAATGAGCATTTAATAAATGCCTACTTTTACATCTGGGTGGGTTGGAGTGGCCAGTGCCAGACTTGCTATCCTACCTAGAATAACCAGAAATGGTGGATAATTTATAGACACTATTTGTTTGCAGGTGGTAAGGGGTGCTGCAAGGGTTTTTCAGTCTAGAGAGGGAAGAATCCAGAGAGAAGAGGAAATTATTGCAGCTTTTTTTTTTTCTTTCCCTGATGGTATATGTTGTTGATTCTGGGTTGCTGGTGCAAGTAGTGGGGCTAGTCAGGCTCAGAATTGAGGATTTCCACCTGTTGAGGCACTTGCAGGGGAACAGAGAAACCAGATGATCTTTTGATGGAGCCCTGGGGTGGAGAAGGGTGAGACTCAAGCCAATTTTCCAGTTAGCACATTTGCCAAATACTTGGCCTGGATGAGTCAGGAGGCAACAATGCTAACGGAGAAAATCTCCAAAATACTACTCTTTTAGCAGATTTGGGAGCCAGATTAGAGTTGAGACCTTCCAAGGGGAAGGCAAACATACAATATACTAGGCGATTAGTTGAGAATTCTAAAAAGAACAATCTATAGTAGAATGAAGTTTATCAGGATTACAGTCCAGACATGACTTGACACAGTCCCTGAGTGAAATAGGATGATCTGTTTGCCTGTGCAGGATAGAGTGTTCCAGAAGAAGCCTATAACCGGAGCCTCTACGATTTATTTATATACAATGTGTATCTTTCATTAAAATAGTGCCAAATATGCCAAAAGTCAGAACCACATGTCTGAAAACCCAAAAGAAAAATGGGACAGTAGAAAAAACAGTGCCTGATCCAATTATTGGGGTTAACTGAGAAGAATCTTAAAATAATTATGATTACTTTATTCAGTCTTTGATGTAAGTTTATCCTAAGAAAACTGATTAATGTAATGACAACCTGAATGTCTTTTGAATGTGTAAACATTTACCTTTCAGTACACAGGTAAGGCATTTGAAATTTAACTTCTCTCTTTTTCTTTCTCATATTTTCTAGCCTTATGAATTACAATGTTATTTTTCTTTTCTCATGTGGACTGGTGGGTGAGGCCATGTTAAAGAATCTCAACAAAGACACAGTAAGATATAGAAGAAAAGAACTTTTTGCAAATATCCCAATAAAGGGATCTGCTGGACTCAGAGAAGAGGCATCAAAGATTTGGCCACTTCAGCCCTTTCTAGGGGTGGGAAGCTGAGCTATGGAGTGGTGATGTGAGTGGAGAAGTGAGTAAGACGCAGAAGATTAATTATGTTAAATATCGCATGGTTTCTCTGATTTGGGAAATTCAGAATGCAGGCATTCGACAGAACCAAATGGATGAGATAGTTGCAGTTAGCGGGAGTGGGGAAGGTGTGGGGTGGCCAAAAATGGGAAGGGATTGCAAAGTTGATGTGATATATATGTGCACAAAATACTCAATTTCATTGTAAACATTATGTATCACATATATATTAATAAAAATGGTGGGAAAAATAAAAAATAATTATGACTACTATGCTTGCAGACAAAAATACGGAGAATTTCTCAGAAAATTAGAATTGCAAAAAAAGACACAGGAAAAAAAAACCCAGGGAAACTGTAGAATTATCAACAAACAAATACGTGCAAATCATGCGCCAGATATGTACTAGGTACTTTACAGAAGTAATTTTGTTTACTCGCCTTAACAAAACACGTGAGGGATATTTTATTGCCTCTATTTCACATGGAAGAAAGGCAAGGGTTAGTGTGTTTGTCCTGAAGTTTCTCCCTTCTTCCTCACTCGACTTCTATTCATGGAAGGAGAAGTTTTGTAAGCTCTATCTCTGGATTTTAATTTATTTACTATTTATTTCTGAATTTATTTATTTATTCAGAAACAAGGCCTCACTTTATAGTCCAGACTGGTCCCGAACTCACTATGTAGTCCAAACTGACGTCACTGCCTTGGCCTCTTGAGTGCTAGGATTATAGTTGTGCACCACCATCCCCAGCTAATTTTTTTTTATGTGGTGCTGAGGGATTGAACCTAGCGTCCTGCATACACTAGGGGAGCACTCTCAGCCCTGAGCTACACCCCCAGTCTCTATTTATGAATGTTAAATAGGTAGAAAGAAACAGGATCTGGGGTCAAGGGACTGTCAGAAGGACTAAGTTAATTTACAATAAATGCCTGATGGAGGAGGGAGACAGAGAGGAATAGAGACTGGGTGAAAGAGACATAGAGATAGAGAGAGACATAGAGAGAGAGAGAGCGAGATAGAGAGAGAGAGAGATTCTAGGAACAGATTGAGGTTAGAAGTACCTGAGTAAATTTTGCACTTATATATATCAATAAAATGAGGAAAAAAAAGTACTTGAGGAATGAAGAAGAGAATTTTTGAGAAATTTCTTTGTGTTCATGAACTAGATCCTCTTTGGTTTACTTTGAAAGAACAAATAAATTAATTTAAAAATTATTTTGTGCCTCTGGTTAGTGCTTCTTCATAAGATCTGAACAGAGACTACTCTGTATGAGACCACTAGATTTGTTAGGATTACAAATGATGAACACCCTGAAGCGTTGAGAGGTTGAGTATGTTGCCAAAGTTCACATAGTTGGGAATTGATTAAGTGGTCAGAAACCTAGGGCAATCAAATTTTAAAGTTCTGGATTTCCTGGACAATATAAATTACATTTACCACAACATAGTACAAAAATGTCTTCCCTTCTTACTTGCAAAAAAAAAAAAAAAAAAAAAGAAGGATGACTAAAATATTCTACTAAATTCTACTGTAGACCTAAATTTGATTGAGATTGAGAAAACTGTTGGTAAAGTGTAAAAGTGGGAGAAATTCCATGGAAAGACATCTGTGGCATTCTGGAGTTTGGGATAAATCACATTTACATCTTATACTTTAATCCAAATCCTAGGACCATATACTTAAAAGATTACTTGCAATATGCTCTTCTTGTACATGATAATGGATTTATAGTGGGTCCTTCTTTGTGGGCCTCTCATAGGGTTTCCATGCCAGAGTAAATTGTAGCCTTGAACCATTGCCCAGCTTTCCTGCCTGTGGGCTGTGAGCACTTTAGAAGGTCGCACAATTTGAAAAAAAAAAAAAAATGCTTTTCTTGAGCTGGGGGCATAGCTCAGTGGTTAGGCGGCTTGTCTGGCATGCACAGGCCCTGGGATCAACTCCTCAGCACCATATAAAAATTAGCTAAGTGTGGCAGTGCACACCTGTAATCCCAGCATTTGGGAGGCTGAGACAAAAGGATTTACCTGAGTTTGAGGCCAGCCTGGGCTAGCTAGGGAAATTTGGGACCCGTGTAGATGACCCAGTGAGACTTCATTAAAAAAAAAAAATGTGCTTTTCTCTAAAAAGAAACAAAGTACACAAGGTGTAATAATAGGGGAATTTGGAAAGGCCTCACTTTAAAAGCACCACCTTGTGTTAGTCTTTTGGGATTGGGTAGAATTTGAACACATGGAGATGAGGGAAGAGACTTTACATAAATAAAAATTAGCAAATATAAGGCCTATGTATTAATTGGGTTGGAGTACATGAGACTGGATCTTGGATACCACGCTGAAAAATATGAACTTATGGTATAAACAGTAGTAACTACAGGTCTGAGAGCATAGCTCAGTGATTAAAGACTTTGACTCTCAAGGGCAAAGCCCTGAATTCGTTTCCCCAATACTATATAAGCCAGGTGTGGTGGCACACACCTGTAATTCCAGCACTTGGGAGGCTGAGACAGGAGGATTACTATAAGTTCGAGGCCAGCCTGGGCTCCATAGTGAGTTCAGGATGAGCATGGACTATACAGCAAGATTCTGTCTTAAAAAAAAAAAAAAAACCAAAACAGTAAGCAACAAGATGTTTTAAAGCTGAGTGGCAGAAACAGTGCCGTATTTCAAAATTAGTCTTGGGCGCTACGTAAAATAGATTGAGAAGGGGAAACTGAGAGTCAAAGTTAAGAATTTGTTTCAATTTAAGGAGAGGTAAAATGGGTGACTACATAGTGATAATAACAACGAAGAGGAGACAAATGTAATGGGGACTGTAGGGACAGAATGGGCAAGACTTAATAAGTGGTTGGCACTGACATACAGAAAAATCTTATAGCCAGGGAAATGTTTCAAGAAGATTAATATGGAATCAACATGCAGGGAAAATTAGAGGAGACTCAGGTAGGGAAGCCAGTTAGGAATTCACTGAACAAGTCTTAGTGAAAATAAGCAGGGGACAGGAAAGAAATGTCAGTTCCAACTCACTTTATGAGAGGAAAATCGACTTAGTGACTTAGTGACTTAGTGGTGAAGCAGTAAGAAGAGTGAGAGGGCGGAATGTGACTGATGTTTCAAGCCTGGGTGAGTAAACAATGGCAGAGCTGCTAACAACAGAAAGACAGAAGTTAGAATGAGAAGTTGGCTGGAGGAGAGAGACCACAGTGAGAAGGAAAGGGCAAGAGAGTGACACAGGGAGTGGACATCAGATTTTAAAAGAACAGGTGAAAACAGTATAAGAAAACAATGTACAACTGAGGATGCATGTAAAGAAGTGTGACAAACCTGTCGAAATAGGGTTATGGAGGTGAGACTCTAAGGAAATCTCATCACATAGTGAATACTACGAACATTCACTGTTGAATGAATGAGCTGAGGCTTATGAAAAATTCTTCCCCTGTAACACTGCCCTTCAAGATGCTTGCTCCTTGGAGATGTTATGTGAAAAGCAAGAAGAAGTGCCCCTGAAGGGCTATTTTGCCTCTCTCTTACCCAGACTAGGGGGGCAGCCTTTAATCTGGTGGTGAACAGAGCTGAGAGAAAAGTAGCACAAGATGGGTAAGGAGCAGTTCAGGGTGCTTAGCCACCCTAAGTATGTTAAGGTCCAATCGAATACAGCAGTATGGAGTGTAACTGGAAGGAGAATCAGCCTCAGAGTCGTAGTCTGCAAGCATCTGGATATATCCAAAGTAAGGAATTTAGCAAAGACACTAAAAGCATGGACTTCGTTGTCAATAGAACGATGCCCAGCATGGCGTGGTCATGCACATTTATAATTTTAGCCCTTGTGAGGCTGAGGCAAGAGGATTGTGAGTTCAAAGACTGCATGATTTACACAATGAGACCCTGTTGCAAAACACCAAAAACCAAACAGCAACAAAGTTGCAAGATCTATGATTCAACCAAGCAATGAAATATGTAATCATTACTGAACACTATGTGTCAGGCACTGTTCTAGAAATGTTAGGAATAAAAAGATCTCTTCTTTTCCCTCCCCCCCCTTTTTTTTGGTTTGGTTTTGTGGTGCTGGGGTCTGGACCCAGGCTCTTCATACTGAGCTATGTCATCATGCAGTTGACTCAGCCCTAATGGATACCCATTTTCTGGGACACCTGCTAAATGATAGGCTCTTAACCAAGTTTGCATGTTCTGACCTCATTTAATTTTTTTTTTTTTTTGAGACAGGGTCTCACTCTGTAGCTTAAGCTGCTCCTGAGCTCACCTCATTTAATCTTTATCATACTCTGCAAAGTAGAAACTGTGATCCCTATTTTCATAAGTGGATAAGACTGAGGCCTCAAGAAACTGAATGATTTAGTAAATATCACACAGCTAACAAAGTGACAAAGTTATAATTTAAGTCCAGTTCTTTCTTGTATTGAAGCCATCTGGGAGAAATTCCTCCTGAGTAATGTATTATTTCCAAGATTTTCAGGAATTGGGTGGGGGTCACTAGTAAACTGAGTTCTTGGGCCGTTGATCGTCAGACTCAGACATGGTCTGATGCCTCTGTTCTGCAAGGACAGGAGATGGGTGTTCTTCAGATAGGAAACAGGGACTCAGTGGGTGGGTGCTAAAGGGACTGTGGGCTTTGACACAGGAAAAGAAGTGTCCTACTGATAGTGAAGAGGAAGCAGTGGTGTGCTGTTCTGATCACCCATGTCCTACTAGGCCAAATCTTCGTCCTATATTTATTCTTGGATTATATTTGAAGTTTTTAGTGTGTGTGTGTGTGTGTGTGTGTGTGTGTGTGTGTGTGCGTGCACGTGAGCTCTTTTATTTGTTTCCATTTCAGGGAATGGCCAACAGTCTGGCTGCTCAAGTTAGAAACCAAGTAGTTAGACACTTACGTTTCCTCATTCCCCCCATCCAATCCTCACCAAGTTTTCATGATTCTATTTCTATTTCTGTATTAGATTTCTTACCTTGTCTTCCGACATACTAGTCCAAGCCACCATCTTCTCTTGCTTAGGCTACTGCACTGCCCTTCCTACCTCATTTCCTTGTTTCCATTCTTGGTTCTGACCAAGTAATATTTTAAAAACTTAAATAGATGATGTCATTTTTCATAATTTCTTTTTCTCTTTTTCTGCTTTAAGTAGAAAGCTCTAATCTGGCCTGTAATTTCAGTCACTGATCTTTAGGCTCCAGTCTTCGCCATTGTTCTTTGAACAACTGAGATCTGCAGCAGACTCTCACCAGCTGTCCTGAAGTCCAGGACTGGAGTTCTACTTCACAACTGAGCAGCTATTGGACACTCTAGCTCTCGCCCGTGTGGGCCGCCATCTTGGATTGTCTCTATTCTCAGATTTGTAAGCCTTCCTAGTAGGTCCTTTTTGTTATAATTTCTATAAATTCTGCCTTTTGAAAGAACCCAAGCTAATACAATATATATTTTAACATATACAATAAATACAGAAAAGAGAGAGATATTCCTGTCTCCTCCACTAGAGGATAAATTTCCTGAGGTCAGAGATAGTATCATGTTGCCATTAAATGTGTATTTTGGCACTAGCACACCGCTGCTACAGTGCATCAGGAGGGAAGTATTTATTATTTATTTATTCTTTTGAGACAGGGTCTGACTTGGTAGTATAGGCTGGGCCTGAACTCACTATGGAGACCAGGTTGGCATTGAACTCACAGGAATCCTCCTGCCTCAGCTTTCCAAGTGTTAGGGTTACAGACAAGTGCCACCATGCCCAGTTTATTTTATTTGGTACTGGGAAATCAAACCCAGGGCCTTGTGCTTGCCTGCTGAGCTATGCTCTCAGCCCCATGAAATAGTTTTAAAAACATTATGACTTATGCAAAATTCTGTTACCATTTGAATATTAAGCTTATAAAATAAGAGATGTTTAAGTCAATTTTATATAATTAATTTCATAATTTATTCTCTATATCATTAAGCCTACAAAGCCAAGTCAGATTTACCCCAAGTTTCAGAGTATTTCCAGTTTTTTTTTTTCCTGCCCTCTTGAGCATTAAGGCAGGCCTGGAATTGGGAAGGACTGTTAGATCTTTTCTATGGTTTGTCCTTATGCACTCTTTCTCACCTGGGATGTGGGTACTCACCAGCAAGCTGTGACACAGAGCATGAAAATGCTGCTGATTTATTTCCAACTCATCCCAGTCCAGCTGCCAACAGCTTGTAGGTCTGAGGATGAAAGGGAGTCCGTATGTCAATGACTCGCAGAGCCCACTAGATTTCAGAGCCCTGGAAGAGACAATGACAGAAAAAAGACTCAATAACCGCTAGAACTTCTATTCAGATCTACTTAAATTCAGCTTGTATAAACACCCCACTGTGAATACTTTTATATAAGGGCCTGTGAATTATTCATTTTTGTATGACTAGCATCTAGTATGGTAACTGGCACACAACAGACTCTCAAAGTTCAGGAATCTGTAGATAGTTTCTATGGAACTAGAAAGGAGTAAAAGTGGGCTTTGCAGTCACAGTTAATATTACCCTAGAGTTACATCCCCTAGAAGCAGAAATTCTAGGACTTAGTTTGAGGGGGCCAGGGAAGATTTCATTTACCACTTAATCCTTGAAAGTTGGATCTCTAAATAAAATAGGCATTCAATAAGCACTTATTGAATGGTTTGACAACTTTATAATGATCTTGCTTATGTTTATAGAGAATTTCTGGATTTTCCATTCTCATCTAGACCTCCAAGTGTTCTGCTAAAACAATTCTTCTACCATCTGCCCTTTATGTTGTTCACAGGCTGAAAAGACTGAGTTTTGTATTTTCATGCTATATGTGTAACTGCTACCTTAGAACTGATTTTTGATTGCCCAAATCTCTAGACTTCCTAGCTATGATGGAACCAGTAAGAATAACATTCGCATGGATTGGGAAGGTTTCTTTGGACCATACTTGATCACTCTGAGTTTGTAATGAGAGGATGACTGGGAAGCCATCTGGTAGAGCGTGCTAACGTCTCCTTTGGGGTCATCCATCCTAGAGGAGCCATCAGCTGTGCCAGGAAACAGGGATGGGCTGAGAAATCGCTCTTGGAGATCACATTTCAGGCACACTACAATAAAAGCAGCATTGGAGGAGACATTGTTGGTCACAAGTTACCTCAGGCTATACTATTAAGCAATAGCATCTGCCACCCTATCAGCAAGCAAAGGATGGGAGGAGACAGGGGAGTGGGAATGGGAAAGCAAAATTAGTCTGATTTCTCAAAAAAGGCAGATCAACAACCTACAGTTATGTCTACTGCTTTATACAATAACTTATTTTCTAGGTATGACATGACTTTTTTATTTATTTATTTTTTTTGTACCATGGACCAAACTCAGGACCTTTGCACTGAGCTATATCCCCAGCCCTTTTTAGTTTAGTTTTTATTTTGAGACAGGATCCCACTGAATTGCCTAGGCTGGGCACAAACTTGTGATCCTCCTGCCTCAGTCCCCCAGAGTGCTGAGATTACAGGCGTGGGCCACTGTGTTCAGGTTCTAGGCCTGATATTACTTTTTACTTGTTTTATTCCTGGGCTAGGCAGAGCCATTGTCTCATGGTGAGAGATCTGGCTTGTAATCCAGTCTGAGAGGAGCATACGTCCTCTGGAGAGCAGACAGCTAATGCCAAAATATGCAGAGGCCCTTTGGCACAGAGGACAATCTTGCCTCTGCTGCTTCCCTGTGGCTAAGCTCTGGCAAGCCTGCAAGTTGAAGAAAAGCAGAAAAGGAGAAGTTGGGCAGTCAGCTGACTGCTGCTGCTTCTTTGTGGGCTCTTCTAGGGACACTCATGGTATGGGAGAAGTTAGTTCCTTAAACAGCTCATTTTTAATCTTTACTCACCCCTTGCAAAACCCTGAGTGTAGGATCTTTCAGGCTCTGAGCATCAGTGCACTATCAGTCAACAGTTCTGAGGAGGGCTTAGTGTGGGAAGGATTTATTCACGTAAGTGTTATACTCTTTTGCTCCAGAAAGTACCTTCACCTACCACAAAGTATAATGCTCTGCTTCACTAGGCTTGAAAATGTATACCTGGCTTGAATACTGGCCAAACTTGTACTATTATGATTATTTTGGAGATAGGTTTTTGTTCTGTAGTCCAGGCTGGCCCTGAACTCACTGCAATCTTTCTGCCTCAGCCTCTCGAGTGCTGGGATTATAGGTGCCAGCAAACCTGTAAATATATAAATGTTGAGTATATGTGAGAAGCTAGTCGTGATAATAGTGATTTGAGAAATGCCTGGGTTAACTGTAATATGAAGTAAAAACAAAACTAGAAATTTCATGAAAAAAACAGGGTGGCAGATTCAATGTAAGATCTAGCTTGGCCTCCTGGACCCGGAGAGTAAGACCTAGACTTTAGTTTTGTGTACATGCCTGTTATGTGCTGGAGATCCGGAAGTCGGTAGAGGGAACTTTGCCTAGGACTTCAGCGCCCCCACATTTCCTCCCTGCCTGACTTCTCCATTTCTGGTCTCTAGTCTTTACAACTGGGCAGCTCTGTTCATCTGGCTGAAGTTCTTGTGCCAGTTGAAATGAGAATGACTGAGAGAATGTTTTAAAAATTCTGATGTCTGGGATTCACCATAGAGCAATTAAATTAGGATCTCTGGGGGCAGAGCCCAGATGTAAGTATCTAGAAAAAGCTTCTTGTGTGGTTATTGTTGCAGCCAGGACTGAGAACTTCCTGAACTGTCACCTCATCAGTGTTCCAAAGCTGGGCAAGCTGATTAGTAGGGCTTGAGTCTAGATCTAGGTGCTCTTCTCGCCACCCAGAGCCCGGTGCGGAGGTAGCAGCGCCCACACTGGGGAACAAGACACTTATCTGTAGCTGCCTGCACACTGTCTGCCGGAGAGACCGCTAAAGGAAGCACATACAGATGGTGTGCGTCGGGCCCTAAGCAGCTAAAGAAGCAGGTGAGCCTTATACGGAGGGGCTTGGAGAGTCTTATAAGGAGGGGTCAGTATAATCACTTGAGGAGCACTCCTTCAAAGAGCCTATGCTAGGAGAGTTCACAGTTTTTGTTTTCTTTTGCTTAATTTTTTTTTTTTGTAGTGAGCCACATGTCTAGAAATTCACCTGTGAGACAATGCGTGAGTTTAAAAAATAATAGGTAGCTAGAATATGGACTTTACTGTTTATAATTTCAGGTAGGCCACATCTACCCTAGAGGAGGCCTAATTTCTTCAGACCTCATTCTAACTGTGCAAAGCAGAGGAAAGGCTGGTTGCAGGAGTTCCTGGCCTTTGAGGGTCTTAACCCTTCTGATGAGAGAAGTGAGCCTCTAGCCCGTATGTTCAGAGTTGCTTGGCATGAGATAGGTTAGTGGTGGATCAGGTACAGGCTCTGGAGGCAGACAGACCTGGTTTAGTTCTCTGGGCTGTGAACGGTCAAAGGTACGAAATAAGATTTCTGAGCTGAGCATGGTGGCATGCACCTGTAATTCCAACTCATTATGAGGCTCCACTATTCCTTAATTTCGTGCCTCCCTAGTGAGAAGATCTCTATTTATTATTAATTATATTCTCTTGCCACAGGCCCTATTGATAATGTTGAGGTCTTAGGATCTGTGAAATTATAGTGCTAATAATACTGACTACATTAAAGAACTACAGAAGTGATCCCTGAAAGTACAGTCTTTATATTGACTACATTAAAAATTATAATACCGAGGAAAGGCAAATAGGGCATCATACTCTTCTGTAGCAGAATCCATGCCCTAATACTGAGGTTTTAAAGACTTTGCCCCTATACTAATTGGTCCTTGCTGGCTGGACTTAATTAGGTTAGGCTTTCTAGCTGAAAACTTGTTAACTTTTTAGAACTTCTCTCCTTATTCCTCATGCTAACACTGACAACCTTGTCCAATCCTCATCGAATCTCTATGTTTCAACTATGCTGTATTCTGAAGACTCACCAATCTAGATACCTAATTTTAGACACAGATATTCATAGCCTATTTATTATATAATTTGAGGGGATTATATACTTGAATTATCCTTCCCTCTGGAAATGTTGCTGAAACACTGTGAAGGCAGAAGAAGATGGATATGTTCTTGGTCTGTTCCACTGTTATGTAGCCAGGCTTTGAAGAAGATCTCCATGCTAACAACATCATTGTCTATAGTCTGAAGGTCAATGTCAGTTCCCAGGACAGAAATCTCTGCAAAAGAAAGGTAAATAGTAGTTAAAGTGTTTAATTATTAATTTCAAAAGGTACAAAGTTTTAAATGTATCTTTTGACCTCCCAGTTGCATCTCTATATACCTAGCCGAGTACATAAAAAGACTTATGCAAATATGTTCAATGTATCACTGCTGTACTAACAATCAAAACTCAAAACAGGAAGCAGTTCCAGGGTATATAAGTACATGAATGTTTAAATAAATTATCGCTCACTCAAACCATGGAGTATTATGTAGTTGTTAATAAAATGAATCTAAATGTTCTGGCACTGAAAACTAGGAGACAGTAAGTAAATAAAAAGAATTGTAGGACAAATATATTATTCTATTTGTATGAACATAAAACCATCTGCCTACATACATACACATTTATAAATGTACATTAAAAAGGTCCAAAAGGTGACTATTGAGCTGTTAATAGTAGACAGAAAATGGAAATGGGGTTGGATTCTCAGGTATGTTCTCTTTTTACTATCCATACATCTATATTATGTGAATTATTCTAATTGTGTATTTCTTACACTTCAAATATTTTAGATATAAAAAAACAAAAATTATACAGCAATACAAGTTAAATAACTACTGAACAAGGGAGACTTCAGCTTTATCTTGTTATTTTACAGTTATTTTACTTTTGTCACAAAAATAAAAATTTAAAGATATTTTACAAGGTGTTTCTCTTTAGCCTGGGCTGGTCCTGACCTCACTATGTAGCCCAGACTGGCCTCAAACACAAGGAAATCCTCCTGCTTCAGCTTCCCAAAGTGTTAGGATTACAGGTGTGCACTGCTGTACCCAGCTTATGTGGTACTGGGGATTGAACCCAGGGGCTTACCCAAGCTAGGCACTAAGCTTAATCACTAAGCTGTGTGCCTAGGACCCATAAATTTTTTTCAAGCAATTAAAAGAAAAACTGGGTTCTACCTTATGTGCAGATTATAAAGTTAGTCCTTAAATACTGTCTCAGCAGTGTAGTTAGTGGCAAAGAGGATGAAGATGGCCTGGTGGAGTGTGATTTAATTCCAGATCTCAGGGAAGGATGCGGGGTAGGTTAACGAGGCTTTCCTGGTATGCTTCTGGCCTCAGGCAGTTCTAGTTCTGGCACAGGGGTATGTAAGTCTGCAGGTAAAGGTTGTCAGGGAAAGACAAATATAAGGTGGTGGAGAAAGCACAGGCAGAGGAAACGAGGCAAGAGCTGGAAAGACACAGTGGAGGATCCTGTCTTCATCGTGAAGGACTCTCTGAAAACCTTTTACAAAGGGTCTAAGAAAAACCAGTTGCTCAAATGAATTCACTTCTGTGTATGATTCATGAACTCCAGAGAGGAGACTGGTTTATTTCTAGAACGACATTCCTGAGGAAAAGCTGGTAGAGGTGGCAGACTCTCCACAGAGAACAAAGGGGCTTCAGTTCAATGTGTTGGTTCTAACACAGGGGAAGTGTGAGGAGAGTTAGGTGACTTCATATCATATTTAGCAGCTTATCCTGTGGCTGAAAGGGTGAGCATTAAGTGCATTCTTTTGTGCTGGAATGATTAAAATGTTATTCATCCTCCATACATAGTTACAATGATTCATGAGTTAACGAGTTATTTCATTCATTCATTTATTTCATTCATTCTCTGTGTGTGCATGTGTGTCTGTCTGTGTGTGTATATCTTTAAATTTATAAAATGGTATTATCCTTGAAAATTCCCACATTTTCAGCTGACTCATTATGTTTTAAGGTCCTACAGTGATAAATACAAAGTAACTGCTAAAGACATATTCCTTATAACTAATGTGAAGCATCCTTTAAAAAAACTGTAAGAGGCTTGGGACCATTGTGTTTAGTGAAATGAATCAGACACAGAACGTTAAACATCGTATGGTTTCTCTAATATGATAAAACCAAGCCATGAAAAAAAGTAAGAGATGGGAGAAAGTAAGAAGGTAGACTTTGTGGAAAGGATAAGGGATGGGGGGGGGGCGGTTGACAGGGTGGGAAGGGGAAAGGAATGTGATATGTAAATAATAAAAAATGTGCAGGCTGGGGAAATAGCACAGCAGCTAGAGCGCTTGCCCACCAACCACAAGGCCTTGAATTTGATTTCTCAGCATCACATAAGCAGGTACAGTGGTGCATGCCTATAATCCCAGCACTTGGGAGGCTGAGACTCGAGGGCTGTTTTGAGTTTAAGATCAGCCTGGGCTACACTGTAAGTTCAGGACTGGTCTGCACAGCAGCAAGACTGTTTCAAAAAAAAAAAAAAAGGTGAATGTTATTTTATTGTAGGTAAAACAGTAAGTATTGCCTGGACTTTGACATGAGTAGCGAGTATGAAGATGGAAATGACTGAGCAGTTTCTCTTCAGTGAGGCTGGAATAGTCACTGATGCATAAGGGAGCTGTCATGAAGCTAAGCACAGGAGCTCAGAAAGTGGGTAGGGTAAAATTGTTTCAAGTTAAAATGACACAATTTTTGAGAAGAGAAATAAGTGTAAAGGACAAAAGATTAGAAACTCCTACCATGGGCCATGGGCCAGTAGAAGGACATGGCACAGTCATCTCCTATCAAGAATCTGGAAATAAGAAAATTGGACTTTCTTGAGATATTTAAGACATAAAATCCACACAGAGGGGGAGTCAGCGAAAAATAATCCCCTTAAGGATAATGGGGCTGGAGGTGTAGCTCAGTGTTTAAAGTGCCTGCCTAGTAAGTACAAGGACCTGAGTTCAATTCTGAACCAGAAACATACAAGCTGGGTATGGTGGTGCACACCTGTAATCCTGGCACTTGAGAGGCTGAGGCAGTAGAATTGCCATGTGTTCGAGGCCAACCTGGGCTACCTAGTGAGTTCAGGACCAACTTGGAATACTGATCAAGACCCCTGTCTAAAAAAAAAAAAAAAAAAAAAAAAAAAAAAAAAAAAAAAAAAAAAAAAAAAAAAAAAAAAAAAAAAAAAAAAAAAAAAAAAAAAAAAAAAAAAAAAAA